>JAUTXX010504712.1:0-12298 GCA_032273605.1 Panulirus laevicauda | reverse complement strand
AGAGAGAGAGAGAGAGAGAGAGAGAGTCCTGCCTTTGTACTCGACCTAAGGCAGACGGAAGGTGAGGTCCAGACCCCAGAAGTCATGTGACACCACCGTGCCTCCAGCGACTGTCCAGTACACACACACAGTCCTGCTGCATAACTGGGTACAACTCGAGGTCCAGCCACACCGCAGGACTTGTCATAGTAACGTCACTTGTCACACCACCAGTCACAAATCACAGTAACGTCAGTCATAACAGTACCCTCACTTGTCACGGCAAAGTTACAAGTCACAGTAACGCTAAGCCTCGCCTGGAAAAAAAAAATAGTGGACCAGGTTGGAGCGTGACGTGGTTCACGTCAGTAGCACCAACACCAGGACCACTTGGCCCCACAGTCACGTCTACAAGTCCTCCCTCCTCACTAACAGTATATATACTGGGGGAAAAAGGGGGGAAATTTATCTCGAATGACGCACGCTCAAGCGGAGGTGTATGACGGAGGGAAGCCAGACCCCGCTGGGGATGATAAAGTCTACGGGTGTTGCACGCATACTCTCACTCCATCACTATCTACTTCCACTCCCTCACGCCCCCGATGGAAGCATCTCCTACAGGCAAACAACGCCCTACCTCCTTGGTTAACTACTCCAAATTACAGATATATTTCTCTGCTATGTACGCCTGAAAGTATTACTAGAAATAAGCGATATATGATAGTGTATGCAATTTTGCACACACACACACACACACCATGCTTGTTTTCTATCAATAAGGAAAAAAAGCTTCAAACTTTAGTATGTTCTACCATCACCTTCAAGATGGTAGTTTACCCTTCAGGTCATTTGTGTTTATCAGGTTCTGTCAAGACTTATTTTCTCTCCATCTAAGCAGCTCAGCTCTTAGGTGCGACGGTATGACCCCCTGGACACGATGATATGACCCATGGGTATGGGTGACCTGACCATGATGGGTCGTACCGTCTTGTTCAAGGCATTCACCAAGACACAGCAAAGGAACCATGAACCATCCTGATCGCCACCTTTTTTTCCTTTTTTTATTCCTGACGCCTCGCACCGTTTTCTATAGAAAATACGTAACATATGACAAAAAAGGAAAAGAATTGGACGTCACAAGAAACTTCGAAGACAGCGACGGTGCTAAATTTGTCTTTGGCAGACCTCCTAATATGACATCAGGTGAACCCATAAATCACATGACCCACGCAAATCCCAGCAGGCGAACCGACCGCATTATCCCGCCCCTCATACCCAGCAGGGGGGACAGGCCGCAACATAACGTCTCATACATCCTAACTGGGGTTTAGGCCGCGCCACTCCTGCCCACACAACTCAGGTCAGAGGATACAGGCAAGAGCCAGTATCACCTCGCTTGGTGGGGGTCACAGATGACGTAATTTCTACAACACAAAACAACCCGGTTCAGCGTCAATCACCATGGTGTACATTTCCCTATACTCAAAACAACTCTTCCCTCACATCACCTTTACCTTACTCTACCTTATCTTTATCCTATCTTAGGTAATCTCACCTTTATCTAACCGTATCTCCCTCCCCTTACCTTACCTTACTCTACCTTACCTTTACCTTATCTTAGGTTATCTCACCTTTATCTGACCCTATCTCCCCTTACCTTTACCTTACTTTACCTTACCTTTACCTTATCTTTGGTTATCTCACCTTTATCTAACCCTATATCACCTCACTTTTACCTTACCATGGTTCCAATGGTCGTCTACCACCACAATTCAGTCTCGGACGAAGCTGTCGTGTTGATTCTCAGCTCAATAAGACTGTTTGAGGCCGCAGGCGTAACAGCCTTCGTAACCCTGCTTCTTTCCTTACACCTCGAAGCTTTGGAACTCTCAACCTTCTCATGTCTTTCCCAATAACAATAACCTGGCACATTTCAAAAGACAGAGTTTTTCACTTTCTCCAAAATTCGTAAATACTTTCCCTCGTCTTCTCTTATTCCGTTTAATGATTATCTCTATATTCAAATTACGGCTCGGCCTTGATGTGGACTTTTGTCCGTGACTGGGGCCTTCAACATGAAAAGAAACCACACTTCCTGGCTGGTCTGGTAACGCCTGACCAAGGCCTTCTTAAATTCAGCCACTAACCAGTCCATAAATTCCCCAATGACTGCAGGTAACGTAATAAAATATTTCCGTTCACCGGATATTTACATTATTAATAAATTCTGAAACATTAGACTTTCAAAAGTCACCATGACTCAGCCAGGGGACCCACTGGGAGGAGAATTGTGTCATCACACGGCCATGCACCAGTCCCATGCATGAGGAGGCCGGGAAATTACCGTGACGTACATGACGCCAGAGACGCACAGAAAAACCGCTCCCCTACGTCGCCCTCCGTCTAGTACGCAGAAAACGTCACTCTAATCAGAATTTATGGTTAGTGTGATGAATTAATGATTTGCAAAATGCTAATGAAGTCTTGTTTTTTACCTACTTTTAATTTCTGCCACAAAAAGCATCTAGTTTGTTGCCTTGTGGTACATGCGGGTGTGTCTAGGCAGAACCCCCACCACCTGCCCTACGACCAGCCACCCAGGAGACACAGCCACTCCCTCACCCAAAACCTATTCCCCCTTACCTCCACCTCACCCCACGTACTAAGACCTTACGATGGTGTCGGAGGTCTTCTACCCCGAAAGCTCGTCTATATCCTGACTGGTCTGGTACACATTTGTAAATAAATTGCTAAGTCCTCTTCAAATTTCTCCACCATTACATTACAAAGTGTTTCTAATAGCCACAAGCAATGTATTTAACAATCCTGAGCCCCAGATGTTTACACCGTTTTCTCTAACTGTACTTACTGCACCTGGTGATTCAGTGGTAATACTCTAGTTTACATCAAACCAGTCTCACCAACATGGAACTGCTTTCGGGAGTAGGTCGGGATGCATGCCCACTACGATTTTCAGAAGTTGTAAAAAGTATGGCCTCTGCATTATCAGTCGTTCCCCCACCATTAGATCTGATCTTTGGAAGTATCTCTTGTCTTGAAGGTCCGTAAATTCCTGCCTGCCATCTTTTCAAAAAGGGGAAACTGGTCCTCCGTTATGTTCGATGAATGTCATGTCCTCAGACATTACTATATCGAGGTGTTTTACACTGTTCATACGAAGTGCAATGGTGTATGTTTCTGTATCTTCTTAATATCTTTCACCTGAATCCACGTCTATCCCTGCACTTATATCATCCTCATTCTCTTCCTTATCCACGCCCTCTTCTTCACTCATTTGCTCTCTCTCCCTCTCATACCTAGTTCCCTCACGCTTATAACCCTCCCTCATTCTCCCAACTCCCTCCTTCACTCCCATACCTCCTCCCTCCCTCATTCCCATCCCTGCTTCCCTTTACTCATATACCTCCCTCCCTCACCCTTAACACCTTCAGTGGCGATGCCTGCACCTTAACCCGTTACCTCATCATGCACTGCAGCCTCAGAGTTGTGTCAAGTAATCCAAAAATATAAATCTGACATAGAACACATGATTCAAGAGACCTTGGTAACAGACATTAACATAAGTTTAATATATTTCTTTTTCACTCATCGCGTAGAGTATTATGTCTCATACGCCTTCAGGTTATACAAGAGGAGTAACGTTTTACTTAGAACAAATTCAAACTCACTACAGAAAGGTTCTGAAGCACAGTTAGCGTGACACAAACGGTACCAATCTGATGAACAGGTGGTTCTAATTCCTTAAGCCAGTTCACTGTTACAGAGGTTACAGAACCTAAGCTCACGAGGCTAAACTGACTCTGCATCATAATAAATACAACAAAGATGCGGTCTCTAACCTCTCGACACTATGATGGAACGGAGGGAAACGTATGAATGAGCCAGTTAGGGTAAATGACATACCACACAAAACATAACATGGAAGAGGACACTTAGGAACAGAACCATGCAATGGATTCGAGGTAATACTATCAAAATAATCTACCAATGATTAATCAAAGAAAGAGGATCAACACACAAGGTGACACACAGAGAAGATCTCAGTTCCAACGATATAGAAAATAAGTCTCGTTCAGACAGGGGCACCACGGGAGACCAATAAGGTAATGTATTCCACATGAAGCCAACACACCATGGCACCAGCCTCCCTAGGTCAGCTGACTCTGTCCTCCATACACAGTGTCGGCCGCACCTTCCACAGGAGTTCCATCGTGATGAAGTTATCACACTATTGTTAAAATCGTCAGGTTGTGATAAAAGTTATGAGACAAACTTAATAAACCGTGACAGAATGACCACACTGTAGCAGGTTGCGATAAATCATGTGAAGTTCACAGTTAAGATTATCGCATTGTGTGAAACTTACGACCCTGTGTTACAGTCATCACGATATCCTACAGTTAACCAGACAACGTAATTCATAACGAACAGCACGTGTGTGGTCAGGACCTTTCTAAGGTACTATTTCCGAAACGAACTTTCTCAACCTAGGTCTCTGTTCTTCCTGTTCGTTCTAGTGTGGAGGATCACTTCGTCGAAGTCCAGGGTGAGGAACCCATTAGGCACTCCTCCTCCAGCCCGGGGGATATACCCATGTTCACTCTGGTGAGGGAATGCACCAAGTCATGCCACAGAACAAAGACGGCCAGGCAGCACAGCTGCTGCTTCGGAAAACCCATTTTTTTTCTTACTCCCCATCAGTACATGAGACAGGGACTTTTGAGCTGTGACCCTGAATAGAACCCACATACTCTGTCATGACCTCATGAAACGGATGCATAAAAGTCAATCCTAGCTGCCCGCTTCCTTCCGTGTGTGTTTATACTTAAGGTACCAACACTGACGGGGATGGTAGGCCTAGGATGCTACGGGAGGCAGGGGTGTCGCGCGTCAACAGGGGTGACTTATTGAACCCGCCAGAGCAGAGGTGGTGGAGGCCGAGGAAGGTATTAATAGGCCCATAGCATCGTGTGTGTCTGAGGGGAGGAGACAGGCACTAGGTACAGCTTGTCGGGTGTAACGCTGTCAGGGGCTGGTGGCTTCCCGAGCCTCACTGCCTACTACATACAGCAACATGGACTGACGGTTTGAGACTGACGATGCTCTGCCACTGAAGATGGTCCACGACTGACGATGGTCTACGGGCCAGTACAGAGGAGGATCTACGAGACCAATGGTTCGGTCGAGAACATATGGCCTTCCAAACTGCAACCAGCATCTCCAGTGACCAATGTATGAGTGTACATACCAAGAAATGCATAAGTGCATAATAACCAATGTATGACTGTATATACCAACCTATGTAGGAGTGCATATACTAACCAATGTATGAGTGAATATACCAACCAATGTGTGAGTGTATATATCAACCAATGTATGAGTGTATATACCAACTAATGTATGAGTGTATACCAACAAATTATGATTACATACTAAAAAAATATATAAGTATATATACCAACCAATGTAAGAGTAAATGCCAAACAATGTACATACGTGTGTATAACAACCAATAAATGAGTGTAGGTACCTCCCAGTGTATGAGTGTATATATCAATCCTCACTTCACGTGAAGCGACAGAGGATAAGGCCAAACACAAAATAAGTTTGCCTACTGCATGTGAGAGTATGTGCGGCCTCAGTGTGTGTGTTTGAGTAAGTATGACCTAAACTATAAATAAGTGAACAGCTACAACCGAGCGCAAGTGTGAATGTAAATGTGAAAAGAGAGTGGGACCTCGTGTGTAAATGTGAACAACTGTGACCTACAGTGTAAATGTGAACAACTGTGACCTACAGCGTAAATGTGAAAACCAGTATGACCAGCAGTGTTACGTTAAACCAAAAGTGACCTGCAAGTATGAGCCGGTGTCCTTGAAATGTGAGTTCGTGTTGCTTGGAGCGTAGCTGTGACACCAAGTGTGACCAGCAGTGTAAACATATAGAGTGACCTCGCTTGTAAGTGTGAGAGACTATTTCTAAGTATAAATGTAAGGCCCAAGTGTGACCCGGCGTACAATGTAAGGCCCAAGTGTGACCCGGTGTACAATGTAAGGAAGTGTGTAACCTGGAGTGCAAGCAACCTGTAATGTGGGGTTGCGTATGATCTGTAAAGGAGGAGCTAGAGTGACCTGTAATATGATGTGGGAGCTAGCGTGACCCGTGATGACAGAGTCGGTCACCTGTCATATGGGAGCCAGCGTGACCTGTAATGTATCGTGGGGGCCAGTCGACTTGCCCTATACATATGATGAGGTGTGACCTGGAGTGTACCTACGCGGATGGAAGTGACCTGGAGTGTACCTACGAGGACGAAAGTAAACTGGAGTGTAACTACGAGGACGGAAGTGACCGGGAGTGTACATACGAGGACGGAAGTGACCTGGAGTGTGCCTACGAGGACAGAAGTGACCTGGAGTGTAACTACGAGGAAGGAAATGACCTGGAGTGTACCTACGAGGACGAAAGTAAACTGAATTGTACCTACGAGGACGGAAGTGACCTGGAGTGTAAATGTGAGAACCGACGAGACCTGGAGCGTTAATGTGAAGAAAGATGTGACCTGGAGGGTAAATGTGAGTATGGGTATGACCTGGAGTGTATATGTGAAAAAGGGCGTGTCTTGGGCTGCAAATGTGAGAACGGGTGTGACCTGGAGTGTAAATGCGAGGACAAGTTTGAGCTGGTTGGTGTGACAGAGTACTAATGTTCGAGGTCGTGTGCCCTGGAGTATAAACGTGAGGGAAGATGTGACCTGGGCTGTAAATAACCACCATCATTTCACAAGTAACTTCACCGCAGCCCCTCAAGAATCAACAAACAGCCACAGTAAACACTACCAACAGAGGCAAACATCCTCCACCTTACATACAGTGTTACCAGCATCATCTGAAGTACGTTATAACAGTGTAGTACGAGAGTGACGTAAAGTAACGTCGTCATCTCAGATACTTGGCAGCTGGTTCGAGTGGCCGTACGTACGGCATATGACTCTCGAAGGCCAGGATCCATACATATGGACCCCGACGTACTGTGTGTGTGGTGGTGTGATGGCTGGGGCAAACCAAACAGGCCAGTGTGGCAGGCGGGGCAGACACCTGCACTGCAACATAAGTAGGGAGGAGGAGCAAGGTGGTGGGGTTGGTATTGCAAGCTCCACCTTCAGGAGAGGAGGGACACCTTCAGCAGGTTTCACGGGTTTGTGTGCACCTTGCAGCCGGCTGGGCCTGCTACCAAGTCTCCCAGGGAGGCAGAACCTGATCCGCAGGTTGCCGCAGCCCTGGTGCTCCCTCTGTCGCATGCGGGGCTCCTCACGTCCACTGGCCCTCTAGGGACTGGCACGGACACCCGGAGCAACCACACGCTCGGGTGTCAGTCAGAGCCGTGACTAGTGCCGCCGAGAGCTGACGGAGGCCTTGGGGAAGAGTTGGCATTCTATAATTCCTCACGGACGCCCCAGAGAGAGGGCCAATGGGTCTTGGAAAGATAGATGAGACTGCAAAGAAATGATGAAATCTATCCAAAATGTTTACACATATCATCTGTTGTTTGGTCACTTTAATAATATTTCTTAGCGTCGTCTCCCCTCTTACGGGGTCTCAAGTGGCTCCAGGGTCCCGGGGAGTCTGCCTGGGTCTCCCCGCTCTCTCTGGGGGCCTGGTCTACGCACCCCAGCCTCACCTGTCCCCGCCCGGGAGGTGAACTCAGCGGGGGATGATCATGACACTTATAATCCCGCCGCCACACCTGTGCTACACCCTCATCCCATCCTCTACATCCCCACACTTGTAATTGCTATCTCACTCCGGCCTTTACACCCTCACAACGGCACTTTACACCTCACCCCGCCCATTTAAATTTTCACCAAACGGCTCATTTTACCCTCCTCTTCCCACCATTACAGCCACAGTTTAAGACACAGTCTTATACACCTTTACAATACTGATCAGGTTCCTCAGCTCTAGATCTGACAACATAAGCCTACCTGCACCTCAACCCTGTGATTAAGTTCCCTCACACACACTTTACACACACACACACCCACGGGCGATAGTAGAAATGTTCCTGGGTCACGCAAAACACACACACACACACACACACACACACACACACACACACACACCCTAACAATAACACAGGAAATGCTCTTGTACATGTGACGTAAAACGAATATGAAACACAACATGAAGTCGATAAATCCACTCAGTAAATAACAAAAGGAGTAATGCACAACAGTGAAACACAAATGTTAAAGTAAGTGAACAAAGACCAACTTGTAATGCAACTAAACACTGTCCACAACATAAAACAACAACACAATGGCCACTATGTCATATAAACAAGGACATCCTGTGGCACAGTAAAACATATAACATCATACAAGACAACTAAACAAAAGAACACCATGAAAATAATTAAGTGATCTGAATAAAAACAGTGTTTTCAGCCTTCATGGAAACTCGTACGAAAGATAATATGCAGAGAGAGGTAGGGAATCCACAGCCCAACCTACCTATTGAGAGAAAGATACGTGAGGGAGATATACAAACCAAACTACCACAGTCAAGTCTTCAAGGTTGGTTGGTCTGCTGGATGGTTGCTTTGCTAGGTGGTTGGGCTTTAGGCCTATCAGCTGCTAGGATCAATGAGGCCGTCAAAGTCAAGCTATGTTCACCAGTCGAAAAATCTCAACACCTTCAGTTGTTTTAAAGTTTTAAGTTCCTAACTAAATGCTAAACCTCCATCAGATGTTAAGCATAATTCCAAGGCCACATACACTACAGAAATCTAATGTAATCAAGTCCAGTGTAAGTATCTGTCCTGTGTGTGTTGCGATCTCAGATCTCAAAGTTGCGACAGCGTTGTGACTATTTTACTGACATCAATATCTTTGAAGACATTCTGACACTATACCCAACATCTGCTATGCCCTGTACTATATGGACATCAAATATAACTATGCCCCAGGCCAAGCAGATTCTGTTACTGCACGTCCTACTTGCAACGTATTTTGACTTTCGTTTGAATTACTATAAGTATTAACAACTGCACACTAAACAGTGCGATGTGTCCTATTCCATACACATACTGGTTCTCAGTGTCTAAGTAGCCTGTTTGTGTATGTACTTTATTATCCGAATTACGTAACTCGTTTATCTAATATTATGTGTTCTCTCTGCCCAGTGTAATATCTGTACTCATACCCATGAGAGACCTGATACTCTGTATATGTATGTCATATCAACCGGAATCGTATTATACAAATGGTATAAATTCCTGAACCCTACATATGAAACACATACACACACACACACACACACACACATATACATGAACATCCCCTCTCACAGCCAGCTGAAGACGACCTGCTGGTGTGACAAGGGTGTGTAACCAGCCACTAGGGCGAGTTGGACGACCCCACTGCTCTCACCACCCGCTCCAGCTGGCCAAGACTCAAGTCTCTACCTCATAAGTCCTTGGTGATGAAGTACTCAAGATTGTAGCGATATTCCTTCAATGACGTTAAGCCATATTTCTAAAACTTTGTTTAAATAACTGGTATGATATGCTACTCCCTTCCTTTCATAGGGTCACAACTTGCCAAACTTTCCTCTTCAACCACCAAGTTTACATGATGAGTCAGGCTGTTGCCTTGAAACACAAGCCAAACATAACAAGCCAAGCTGGTCTCTCATATTGAAGATGCCAGAGGCAGGTTCTTCCCGAGCTCGCATACATGACTTAACGACCATACTTGCTTAATTAATACCTCATACATCACGGCGGCCAAGCGCTTGGCACTCCTACTGCAGTGTAGCAAGTACAGACAGATGGTGGGAATCATAACTCACCGGAGCATTACTAAATAAGTTACCCTGCAACACTAGGGACGGAGGATGGGAAAGTGACTATGTAAGGTGAGGAGTGACAGAAGTGAAGCCAAGTGCTGGGTCTGTATAGAATGATGATGGGTGTGAGAAGTTGGTGGTGGGTGTAGACGAGCAAGGCACTGGGTGTAGAGGGCAGGTTGCTGAGTGCGGACAAGAACAGCACCGGGCGGAGAGGTCAGGGTGATGGGTGTGGACGTGAAAGGCAGTGAGTTTACAGGGCACGGTGCTGGTTGAGGACGATGAAGGTAGCGGGTGTAAAGGGCAATAGAGGGCAGGATGCTGGGTGTACCTTAACATGGGTTATGTCTGCGATAATCTTGGCTGTTCGCTCTCCTCTACAGTTCAGTCTGCGACCGTCTCACTTGCAGCTTTTCTGACGAGTCCTGTCGTTGGAAGCAGGTGGCCCGACGGCATACTTAACATACTAGTTCCTTTGTTGTGTTCTCCAGAGGAAGTCATCCGACATCACGCCTGGATCTATTACCAATCTCCTTATATCACTGTGTCCGTCAATACACTGTGTATGCACTCGATCTACTTCGTTACACGAGTTGAAATTTCTCACCACAAAACATTATACTTTTGGATGTCACTGGAAGAATCACCTGTTATACCATATTTTTTTTACGTATCTTTTTTTTTCTTTTTTTGACTGGAGGCTGATACGCAAATTCTGATGTCATCCACTATGGATGACAGGCAGCTGTCTGATGGATGATAAGTTGCTGTCCAATGTGTAGCTATCAATGTCAAACAAAAATTATGATCAACGCTGCCGGAACAATTACTCTACCCTAGGGGACAGAACTTTTACGGATGTAGGCACCGCCATGTTAAAAGAGGACGTGTCCGTTGGAAAATTATAGATCCGTCGACCTAGTTTACCAGCGATTCCTATACATGCTAACACTCCATGACGACATTTGCTAAGGACCTTAGCGAAGCCTATGGCAATCTCTGTTTCCTTATCGCTTTCCAGGATTAAAACAAAATTACACATCGCTTAAGTTTCACCTCTGAGGTGCGAAATATAGGCCAGGGCGACCTACTGTTCTCGAGATGCTGAAGTTCTCATCAATATGCATCCATGTCTGGAGTTACAAGACCGTATACCAAACGGTGTCTCGGAAGTGAACTCGGATGGAAAACCTAACCGCGTACATGGAGAGGGACGTGGACGTCGAGGGTAGAACAGGTCCTCCTCTACTTCGCGGAAAACTGATACAGATCGAACAGTTGTGAAGGACACGATCGTCCAGTTCTATGTCCGTGTTTGTCCTAAGTTCTGGAGGTAGTTTGTCTATACTGTCGGTCTTCTTAAACTTCTTTGAGAAAAAAAAAGTGAAATAAGATGTCACCTGGGCTGCAGATATCTGTGTTAGGTTTGCTTGCTCCTTTATATAAAGAAGCCAAGTCAGCAGCTTTCTCAACTTTCCAGGATGATGTTTGGGAGCAGAACTTTCCCTCTGAAGTTGCTGAATGCCTCTGCCACGGTTCCTGACGGATGAGGGAAAAGTGATTCTTGGTGGGTTTCTCGTCTGCCACCAGCTGGTGTATAATGAAACGACGCTGACGCAATCTATCACTTCCCACACACTCCCCTGCAAACACCCTCATATAAGACAGCACAAGATAATACTAAAACTAGCAAGAGATAAAGTGTGTTAGAGCTCAGCTCTTCACGGCCCAATCGTATGTTACCACTAACAGTGTAAGGAGGTTAGCCTCATAAAGATGTATGTGTCACGATGTATGTGTCACGTAAGACGGAGAGTATTTGACGAGTCCATGGGAGTAAAGCTGTGTTGTTGTGTTGGTTATGCGTGAGTGGCTGACCTCACCTGCTGGTACCCTCATCACCATTCTGTGAGTCATGCCACGCTACCTCCCACCTTAGACCTTCCTCATCCTTAGTGCTACTCACCCTGACTCACAACCACCTCCATCGTCGCCTCATCCCTAGAACTGCATGCCACCCACCCTCATTAACCAGCAAGATTACATTTACATGCATCGCTCTGAACCACACTTGAACCCATTCTCACAACCATACTTACATCGTCCCTCAATCAGTATTAATAGAACCATAACCTTCAACCTTTGCTAGTCCGTGACCTTTAACCAAACCTACCTGGACCTTGACATCAGCTAAATTTACTCAATTCACGACTTGCAATGAAATTTACGAGGTCCATGACTTACACCTACACTAAACCAGTGGGTGACCTTTAACTCAATGCACCAAGTCCATCATCTTGAACCGCATCCACCCTCCCGTCTGTCCCCAGGCTACCATTCCACACCCCATCAACCAGGACTGAGCGACTGTGGCACACCTGCAGCCGTCCAGTTCACACCTACCTACATTCCTCCTCTCAACCACCTTTACCTAAGTACACGATAAACCC
>JAUTXX010504701.1:0-12298 GCA_032273605.1 Panulirus laevicauda | reverse complement strand
TGTCTCTACGACTGATTATTATAAATTTTTTCACTATTGGACACTTTAAGATTTATTTGCCAACAGTGAGCTCAGTCTTAACATTCATTTACCGCCTTTTGAACCTTGCAATTAATTCGTCTTCTACAGCTTGCAGCTGTTAGACGATGAACTTGCTGTTGTAAGACTTATTATTTCCAGTCTTTGTATCGTCTGCCAATTTTGGCATAACTCGGCTCACTGTAAGGGTCATTATATATACACGAGGTGTAACCGACTGCCAATTTCCTGCGACACACGACTTGTGTTACGTCTAGCCTTCGTGATTGTTACTCGTTGTAAGTGGCGAGTCGACAAGGTTCCTAATTGCCGACGTACAAACACTACCTTTACCATATACACACACACTTCCCTGTCGTCATGCATATTGTGGTTACGACATGAGAGGATTCAAGTATATTTTGTCAAGACATGAAAACGATTTCACCAAAACTCGTCGTGAGAATCTTTAATCAAGTGGCGATTCTATAATTTTGTTTGCCTCTTGTCTCGAATAATGGCTTCCTTGAAGTTTACCAACTACGAATGTTAAGCTATTAGGTAATAATTTCCGGACAGGACTCATAATAATAATAACTGATCGCCGTTTCTAGCTATAGTGAGGTAGTAATAATATTTGATCGCCGTTTCTAGCTATAGTGAGGTAGCGCCAGTAGTAGACGAAGAAAGGCCGCATCCGCTCACATTCATTCACTGCCATGTGTAATGCGCCGAAACCACAGCTCCCTATCCACATCCAGGCCCCCGCAGACCTTTTCCATGGTTGACCCCGGATACTTCACATTGCCCTGGTTCAGTCCATTTTTACTGGTGTTACACTGCCAGTCTTCTATTCATCAGGAACTGTACTTGCAACAAGCGATTAAGAAAAAAAAAAAGAAAGTCATGTAGTACATTATAATCTCATTTAATAGCTTTCATTGTTTACCTTACAGAACTATCGCATGAAAATTCAAGACCACTTTCGTTAGACAATGCAAGGATAAAAGGTGGGGCCTCCACGAGTGTAAATACGTAATAATAGGTGAACGGACAAAAAATATCAAAGACAAACAGGCACACACACCTAAGAGATAAAGGTTTAGTCAAAAGTTGGAACGGAGAACGGAACAAAAGCCTAACTCACGTTTTGGTGCTGGCGGTTTCACCGAGGATTGTGTTTGGTATCTCCACACTATAGAGGAACGCCTACCGTTCCTCATACAAGTTATTCCCAGAACTTGCGATTGTCATGTCATTTTTCACGAGAGACCTGTCATCGTGGACTGCTACATAAATAACCCCGAACGCATCAGGGAGTCTCAAGCGCGGGGAGCGGGAGCGCGTTGGTATAAGAGGTGAGGTAAGATCGCCCGGCCTGAGTGAGGGAAGGCGCCACACTACCCGAGCGAGGCTGAGGGTCCGCTCCCTCCAATGAGTCTCTCTAGTTGCGCGATATTTGGCGCGTATTGTCCCACCAACTTATTCTCTCTTCCTGTTGTCCCACCAGCTTATTCAAACGTCCATGTTGATATGCGGTGTTGTTTTTTCCCCGTAATATCCAATGTGTAAACTTCTTTCTGCAGTTTCTTGAAACAGTATCATGGTCACTGCATTCGCTGCTTCTCCGCTTATTCTATTCAGATCTCCCGCTACTGTCTTACAGTACTAGTAGTCTTTCTTCGGATACGTATTTTAACTCGCTTTAATTTCTTGGTGCGTCATCTAGCCTAACTAATCGGTTCCTCCCTTTTTTTTTTGTGAAGGTATCACCCCCATGTTGATTGCGTTAGACGGTGTAAATAAAGTTACGCGTCTCGTGGTTTGTTTTTTTCTTAAGCCATGCAGATAATGACCTGTTTGTCCACCGATACTTGATACACTGGCTCATACAGCATGCTTTTTCATCGTTGTTTGCCTTTGCTGATTATGTTAAAACTGGGCTCGATATTTTTGCCGCTGCTTACTCCTTCGGTACCGACCGCTCCGCCCCTTTCCAAGGAGTTCTTTGTGCTTTGAACAATGACGATGGTACGATTCTTGGCGTGACGATCTGGCCTAAGGGGTCAGGTCAAAGGCCATTGTTCTAAGGGTCATAACGTCGTACTTTTTTTTTTCCAAAGGTACCATTTTGCTCAAAATCAGTCAACTGACCTTTTTTCAGATACATACATGTGCTGCTCTGAACTTCATCTATGATTCAAGATTAAGTTTACTGTACAAGATGCGTCGATAGTAGATCAACAAAAATGACCTTGGATTAAGAACCCTCGTCCACCATCTCTGGATGCAGGGCATCTTTTAAGGAATTTTCACCACCGGGGCAAATTTTCTGACCTATTTCTGTGCGTGGAGATTAATGATAATTATCATGACAAAAGTATCCTTTTTTAATGTATCGTTGGAGACAGGGTGGTAAAAAGCAGAAGGCTCCTCCCCACCTACCACACCATCCATCCATCTATCTGTCTGTCTATCTAAGACAGAAGCGTGGTTGTGCCTGTGTACACGTCAGCAACCGGAATAGTACAAATACCGGCCTAAACCGCCTTACGAAACCCTTTAAGGTCGACTCACTACTTCCCCTTTCTTGGTTGTCAGGGAAGCAATGGTCAACAGTTGCCTGCTTATTATTAGAGTTAAAAGAAAATGAATGATCGACAAGTTGGCTACCGCAGATAGTACAGAAGCGCACGAGACTGTTTATAAAAATGCTGATTCAACTTCTTAGTTTCTAAGAACCGATGTAGCTATTTTCATTAAGAACTTCCTTGCCGACAACAACCATTTCTCTCGTGCTAGATTCAACGCCTTTCTTCAATTCAGCCTTTTTTTTTGGGGGGGGGGGGGGGAGTTCCTTATGGAGGTGTCCTTAACCCTGCTCGAATGATATCTAATCAGTAATGCCCTCTCGTGAGCAGAATCTTCAACATTTCGCTCAGTTATCGGCAGGGCGAGTCCATTAGCCTTACAGTAAGGATATGAGTTTTCGTAAAAAGCGCTGTGGTTATTTATGCCTTACACATCGGCAATTCCTAATCTACAGCATGATCTAGATAACACCCTGTTTCCACTGCGAAATTCTATAGATTTATAGGTCCGCCTTTTGACCGTAGACTTATAGGAAGAGAGAATGATAAATTATTTATAGTTGTAGTGACAAGTTCAGTGTCGTAAAGTGAATGCCTTGTTGACACCGGGTTGATGATATAATAAGGATATAACATCACTGGTGTATCGGTCCCTCGTCTGCTCAGAAAGTAAAGTCTAACCTTGAGGTGGGTTTGTTATTGTGCAGAGTACATGTCTGGGAATAGGTCTTGGAAATACGATCTGACCTTGAGTCGCGCGAATGAAGCTTGAGGCCATTGCGCCACTCCTCCCCCACCTCCGTTTTCGTTGTGACCATCCCACACTTTACATATGGAATGGAGACTTGTCAGGAAAACGAAAGACCCACCTGTCCAGCATGGCTCCCACTTTTATCACAAGCACCTTTTAGCACCAAACGTAACCGACACAGAGATATGGCTGAACTGGTAATCTAAAACGAGGAGCCGTGGGAGCGACCCCCTACTTCACCGTCGTTGGTGGATGCCTCCCGACGATCGTAACGAGGCAAGCTCGCTGGAGGAAGAGCTCCGCCAGCGATTTCAGGTCGTACCTGACCATCTGGACTACGCCCATCTCAACACGGAAGGCTCTAAGACTGGTGAATTTGTGGATGTATGCGTCCGGTCGACTGGAAATGCCCATAGGTTCCATTTACCATACCATACCATACGTCCTTTCATGTGCTGAATTTGTCAGCAGTCGACAGATGTAGAGATGATGGGATTGAATCGGTGCATGATGAGTACCTATTTTCCCCCGACCCTGCATTATGAAAAGCATCAAACGTGTTTTGCGGATGAAAATGTGATCCATTGCCACATTAAGGCTCATGCTTGTCGTAATTCCACCGGCTTGATCCGGTTGCCTCGTCATTGAAGGCAGAACAGCTCTCAAAAGTCACACTCAGAATTTAAGATCCGTGGAACCTCTTGAAAGGTGCGGTCTCTAAAACAAAAAAGCAGTTATCCTTCTGTGGGAATGTCGGTTGATAAATTCAAGACAGAAACAGCAAGAGAATGAGACATATTTAATATAATTCAAGAGGAGTTCGTCCTTGTAAGAATGAGATCCAGCAATACGTATATACGTACAGCCATCACCTATCTACTTCCTCGTATACCGAAATTCCTTTTCGGCCATATTACCAACTGTGCAAAGGAATTCAAACAGTGTCATAACTCGTTATCCTAAATGCCTTAATCCCAAGACGAAAATTAAGGCCGTAACGTCAAGCATTGGCCACCGGTTCCACAAAGAAAACAAGCACCTTCTCTCCAGGATTCAATCACAGACCTATACATTCTCCCGCTTTGGTCCTCGTTCTTCTTCCCTCATACGACTGGAGCTTTTCAGGTGATGACAGAGTTGAGAAAGTTACCAGCGATCCACAATCAAGTTTTTGGGTCTCAATTTTCTTTGGTTTCTTTTTGAAAAGAATTGTAGTGTGTGTGTGTGTGTGTAGAGATTCGCCAAGACCAAGTTTGGCATGAACTCGTTGTCAATGACAGGCCGTTCTCGGGTGTGTCATTACTGGTACAGGGCGGCCCTCGTGTAACTGCAGTATAATGGGCATTATTTTCTTACCATTTCAATACCTTCAAGTTATACAAAATTAGTGAATGTATTATTGTAGATATTTCTAGTATGAGAGGGTATAATGTGTTTGTGTTATGGTAAATTATTTGTCAGTTAGCCTTAAAAAAGCTAATGTTAAATACAAGACAGCAAAACAACTAACAACTTTACTATTTTAGATATGTAAATCAAGAATTGAGTCTCATTCTTCATCAGGAACACCTAAGAAAGTTTGCATTAGTTATCCCGCTGATAAGAAAACTAGATATATATATTAGAGAAAACGATCTACTGTTTAGGGGTCCCTATTGTAAAACAGAGCTAATGGATTTCTTTTAGTGTAACCCCGTATCAGGTCCCCTGAGAGGAATTTCATTAGGGGGTACAGAGTATCTTTCGGGCCCCCTTCTCTTCCCCATTCCACTACGGTTTTATTCCATGAGCTGCAAGGCCAAAAAGGGTATGGAAGATGAGGAGGCCCGGGCACGATGTATCCCTTTACACTCCCCTCTCAGAGGCCCTGCCCCGCATAAGACAATTAGTGGATTTAATTACGCTTTTATAATATTAAAGCTTCTCAGTTTAGTGTCACACGTAAAACAGGTATAGAATTCCATGGATGTCGAATATATAAAAGTATGTATCCCTGGTTATATTTTTTCCTATAGCCTACAATTCTTATGCACAGGAAGAGGCAAAACAGGTAACTGTGTAATGCAGGTAGTTATAATTAGTCGTAAGTGATTCGTCCAAGTTGAGTATCATCTGTTTATTTTAGCTGGATGAATTGCTCATCTGCTTCTATCTCATTGAACCCACCACTGAATTGTAAATGATTTGGTAGAGCACCTTTGATTACGCCTTTTCTCAACTGATTATAGTCTTAAATGTATCTTTATAATGACTGATATTCGAAGGGAATTGATAAGAATTCCCATTTACCAGTCTGCTGCCCGAAACAAAAATAAAGACTATAGACTATAAAGACTATATTTTTCCGATCAGATTACGCTGAGACCTTGCTCAGGTAAGTTAGCTTGGTTTATTTTACCTCGCTGTGATGACTGTAGCCTTTTTTTGTGTTTGGGTGATGGAGGATCGGTATATTTACGATCTGAACAAGATATTTGACCTTGAGCAGAGCGTATATGACTGGGTGATGCCTCTGAAAGAGGAGGTTTGTCAGGCTTCACGCCAAAGATGCATCCCCTTCACCCCACCAGTAAGCAGCAGAACCTTAGCTGAGCTTTTGATAATCTGCTACTGTATTCTCTCTTAGAGCACGTGTATTTTAGCTGTGAAGCCTTGGATATAATGTAGTAGGGATGTGTTGGTACAGTCACAAAAATTAGCTGTAGAAGCTGCCTATTGCACACACACTCAAATACAAAAGATAAAAAGAACATTAAATTGTCTTTATATTGCTTTTAGAATTTAACCGAAATTTTCCTGTAGTGGGGTCGTTGTCCTGTAACCAATTGTGAATTGTACATCCATCACTATTAAGTAGTTAACCTAGTACTTGCATCACTAGTAAGCAGTAAACTTAGATATATTTTGGAATATCATCTAGTTATCTAATTGCTATAAACTTGAACTGCATCATCTTAATTGAATTTATTTGGGATGAAGCAATGATTCGTATTTTACACCTCACACACATCCACTTCAGAGCCCACTACAATACAGTTACCCTTGGGCCGCTATGTGCCTGTAACGTTACCTCGAGCACATATACCTAACGTGTGTCAGTAATGTCACACCCAAGAATTGCCTGTCGTTGACAAGAGGCTATGCTAAGCTTAATCTTTGCGAATCTTTACACACACTAACTGCGACACTTAGAAATAAGTCAGTATCCGTCTCGGATAGAAAACGGTAATAAAAATTTTACAGTAAAGATATGGAAATTTGTATACAAATATAGAATTTAGATGATTTATGATATTCAAATATGACACTCATCTAGTTTAAAAGTAGAAATCTACTGTACCCACTAAGTTGGAATCAGGTTCGAGACGAATTTACAAGAAGCTTAAATCCCCCCCTCCCCCATGATTAATCTGCTACGTAAACTCAGGTTTTAAAACTATTTACACTTAACATAAATTAATAGTATTACTGTAATAAACAAGTATTTTAAGAATTATATAGTATATATTCATATTTCTTGAAGGTATAATTGCAGAAAGTTCTGATAATTACGAACATAAATGACCAGAGTAGTTTTTAAAAATTTATATTTTTGATATAGATTAAATATTGCTACTGATAGTTTGCAATGTTAAGAAACAAAATTGTACAGTACAGTACATTTCTTGAGGGATGGAAGCGTTTTCATCCTACATACGTTTTACCATAGATTAAAACTGAGGAATCCATATTGGTGTTACATTGATTTTGAATATATAGTTTCCTGAAATGGGAAATTTGTAAAGGATGTCCGGATTATAGGGTAACTTAGAGAAGTTGGGTAATAGAGGAAGACCTGTGCCTCAATACTTTTAAATATCGCTTGACTCGTGTCCTTGGCCAGCTCAATGGTAGTTGGAGTATTATATTCTGGTTCTCTTTGTCTGTAAGCAGTCATGACAAAGTGCCACTTATCCGTTTCTTGTGGTTTTACTTGCATCTGCATACAGGAAACTTTTGCGAACCTTCCCCGCGCCAGAAATGTCAATACTCAATTTTAGTCTGTTGATTGTATTGTGTGCACTAACCATCTTAATTCTCCCTTAATCTGGGACGATAGATGATTGATTTAAACTTAGGAGTTTCTTTCCATCTTTAGCAAAATGAATTTTACGTTTTTTTTATGAAAAAAATGAAGATAGTTCATCAGTCGCTTGCCGAAGATAGTGCACGTGACGTTACGCAAAGGTTTGGAAAACATGATAAGTTTGATTCACAAAACCTCGTGTGTGTGTGTGTGTGTGTGTGTGTGTGTGTGTGTGTGTAAACATAACTAGGAGCCAAGCATGACACTGGCACTTGTCAATGACAGCTCGGCGGCGGGAAGTAAGTGTATATACTGTCGTACAGGCTTTGCTAACAATTACAAATTCTCAAAGTGAGATCTGCATGGAAGAAGCCTTCACCCTCCCTGCTCTTGTTAACGTTCCAATTAAAACCCTCATTTCACCAAAGCAAATGCTTCTATAAGTAGAAGTTTTGTACGCCATGTCTTAATTAAATGTCCCTTTTAGTGAAATTATTTGTAAATACTAATCGACAACTATTCACAGGTAAGGTTAACGAGCGCGTCGTCTGCTTCAGTGCTTCAAGATGCAGCAATCAGCTTACAGAGGTAAGGAGTTCGCATTTTAGTGATTTTGTCGTACCATTAGTGTTAACAGACAGTGAATAGGGTAAATTCTACTTCGTTTGGGGCAGCATTAACGTGCGTATCAACGCTTGCTTCGAAATGATTTCGGTGTGAGGAGAAAAAAAAAAGTTTGGCAGTGTTTTTGACGGACGTCCATGGCATCAAACATATCAGCAAGATGATCAAAATGGAATATGTTTTCCAGGTGAGTTCATTAGTTTCTTTTTTCCCTTATGGTGTTGCAGTTATGATAAATTTTGCATTATTATTTTTCGGAGAAGGGATTATAGTTCCGTAAAGGGCGATTGGAATTGATATCTCTCGTGAGTGGTTCAGTAATAGGCTACGTAGATTAGATTAAGTATGGGTTTAAGTTTTGGTCACTGAAAAAATATCCTTATCGTCCTTCTCGTCGCTTTTTATCAGCTGGTGTCGTGTGGAAAGCACGGTACGTTATCTACCGCCCATGAATATATTTTCCAGTCCCTTACACTCGCTTACTTTTCCCCACTTCCAGCAGTTACCCGGGTAGAGATCAATGGTAATTCTCCTTTCCTCGATGTAAAGGATGGGAAAGAGGATGCTGCTCTGAAGGGACGTTTTGTGCTCTCTCTCTCTCTCTCTCTCTCTCTCTCTCTCTCTCTCTCTCTCTCTCTCTCTCTCTCTCTCTCCTCCTCCTCACGAATAACCATCCTTGGGCATATAATTTCCAGCAATTTCACTTTTGTAAGAATTTGAGAAGGTGAACCAACAGGAAAAAAAAAGAAGCTTATTGCACTGTGAAGCATTTATTCCTTTTTCTCTAAACTGATGTTAACCGACTTTCTCAGCCGATAAATGTTGGGCACGATATGCTACCCTTTTGAAACTTGGGCATGTGTTCGACCCTGTGTAGAAAACAGTAGCAACCACTCGACATGGCAGGATAGCGGTAGTCGTGTTCCTCTGTAAGACATATCAGAGTGGAAGGTATAATTTCGCGCAATGTATACGACACAATACGGCAAAAAAAAATATATATCCAAACCACTATTCTGTTTTAATCGATATGGTAACGCAATATGAGTCATACAGATTTTTAATGTTTTAGGAATGAGCATAAAATCGTGTATGTACCCGACTCTATGTTCATTTTATGTTTGTTATTGTTATATGTAGACCAATGAGCTGTCACATCAAGTGTATTGTCCTGTGTTCGCACATTTGGAGTCCAAAAACTCTCTTATTTTCGATTAATTAATGTCAGGTATGATAGGATGAAAACGCTTTCATCCCTCAAGAAATATACTGTACTGTACAATTTAGTTTAAAGGCATTTTATTCGATTATAGGTTACTCTAAGTGGTTGTAGTTTGTATTAGAAATATTAACATTTCAAAATTTCTTCAGATATCTATGTGATTATTTACATTTAAATAAAAAACATGTATTCTTGATAATATCATGATTCATGAATATAAGTTTTATTAATGCTTACACGCTGCTTTAAACAGTATTGATTAGCAACATTGCAAGTCTTAAAACGTGAGTTTACGTGGTTGGGTGATTAAATATACCCCAGATGAATTTAGATTATCCTCAAATTAGACTCTTTATCCTGTCATTGTGACTCGGTTGATAGGTTAAAGAAATGTTTGCTTTCAAGCAGAGGGCCGTTATTGTTTGAAAATAGCAGAATTATAGTCTTTTCACTACAACTTTTACAATGTTCATTTTCCTCGTGAACAATCTATTACCGTTTTCTCTCACTTAATGCCTGACCATTTTCTGTGATTTTGACAATTCCTTTTGAACCTTGAGAACAGTTGCATAACTAGGTAAGATCCCATGAAATTAATGCCTACCTTTTATTAGTGAGGGATGCATCGTTTTCATTACAGAAAATCATATATACAACATATTTCTTTTCACAGTATGGTCTTGGAATGATCTCAGACATCTGAAGACGACGATGTGCCAAGATTTCAGTTGGTTGTTATATACTATCATGGACGACATTTTATATCCTGATATTTGATTAGCCTAGATATCACGTTAGAAGTACAAATGACTGGGTCTTTTTGCGGTTATGTGAATAAAGATTAGACACGGGGGAAATACCTGGAAAGTAGATTCATGGATGCAGAAATAAATTCAGCCTTGAACTTTTTAAAACTTAACAATTGTTTGTTAATAATCCTTGTGGAAAAAAAAAGCACCTTGCTTCATTCAAAGTGAAATGTTTGCCCCTTGAATTCATACATTTTGCTTAAGGGTGGAATATGATTGTTGTGCCATGAAAAGATGATCAGATCAAGACTATCAAAGCATTTCATAAAATTTCGGATAACATGTTTGAAATCGCCTTTCACCCTTGGTTAGCTAGCTGTTGCACTCTTTACGTCCTATACCTTTTCTCTCAAGCTGGGTGACCAAGAGTGAACACGATTTGCTTGCAGGAAATTTCGAGTTAAATTTGTTTTATTAAGGCACCTTTACAATACAGGTGTATCAGAATCAGATATAAGACGCAGTTTCATAGTTTCTCGTAAAGTTTTTTTTTTCCGAAAGAAAATGTAGTGTCATCTGATAATACCACTGTTACTTAGGAGGGAGTCGTTTTCCTTTTGCCCACAGGATAATGATATATCTGTTATATGATAAGGTTTATAATTTATTGTTATATAATTCTGATATTTCATTGTTATTAAAAGAAGGATACAACCACTGGTTGAAAAAGTCGAATATGTCACCTCAAATTCCTGATGATATTTTTTTTAGTTGTTCATCAGTAAAGTTTACTGTTTATATGAGACAGACAGACAACAGGAGGCCTGATTGGCCCACAACTGGGTTATCTAGTAGAAAAATAATTTACATGACAAGAAAATGTAATTCCGCTCGGCAGTTTTTGAAGCGATTACAGACTCCCCGCTACTGCACATTAGCTTTCTAGTGTCCCCGTTAACGCTGTTGTTTATACAGTTTATTTCTGGCGGTTTTCTCAGCGTACCTGAATTTAGAAAATATTTGTCTAAACTGATTTTGAAGGTGATTATAGTCCAAACGTTCACTACGTCTGACGATAAGTTATTCCATTGCTCAGCACGCCTATAGGAAAAGAATCTTTTTCCCACGTCCGTACTACATCTTTTAGCTTTGAGTTTTATTCCATTTGTCTTGGTAATCGTATATTCCTGCATTTCGAAAAGATGTGTATATGATTTACTTTATCGAACGTGTTCAGAATTTTGAACACTTGAATTAAGTCGCCGCGAAGCCTACGTTTTTTAAGGGAGAAGAGATCCAATCGTTTTAGCATCTTTTCGTATGCCAGATTTCTAAGTTTGTCGAAAAGCAGTATATGAATGTGTACCTTTTTATTTTTTTTTCTAAGATTTACTTATGAGCAGTAGAAGTTTAAAGTACACTCAACGTAAAAGACTTATTTCAACGCTTACATAGATAATTGAATCAAATGTTAATAGCAATATTATGTTACATAGCAAAGGTTAGGTAATTTTACATGCTGTATGAAATACTGTACCTGTATTGTACTGGCTTTTTGAAGGGATGCGCATTCATCCTTAAAGAAAATTATTTATAATTAGTGAAAGGATAGGGGTGATGGTGTGGGCCTCACGTTCCATCAAACAAAATTATATGATTCTTTGAAGGCGACTGAGAGTGGCAGATGGGCTGCGGGAACCGCAGAGAACTTATTGGGACTTTACTATTGTGCCAGTAATGCCTTACCAGGAACCGGGCTGTCAATGTCAAGAAACTGTGCTAGGTTCTCTTGGCGGATCTCTACACACACGTTACTATGACGAAATATATAATTTGAATACAAATAATCAAAATTCTAATGTATATTTATTAATGATTCATGGTCAGAATATACTTTTGAGGGAAATATTCCTAATTTACATTAAGAGGAGGTAGAATATGAAAATGGAATTGTTTAGGAAAACAAATATATTATCGTTCGGCCAGAATTTCATAATTATGCAATACTGTATTGAATTTTTTGGGAAGGATGTGTGCACGTCCTTTTTAATTACTGTATAGTAGTTGGTATGTATAGATACATTAGGGTTAATGGTAGCCCGCCCAAACGATTACACATTTGCTATAAATAAATGAAATTGGTTGATAGGCCATTCTTTCGTCTGTTTCCTTGCGCTACCTCGCTAACGCGGGAGACAGCGACAAAGTATAATAAAAAAGAATAGAGAGAGAGAGAGAGAGAGAGAGAGAGAGAGAGAGAGAGAGAGAGAGAGAGAG
>JAUTXX010504700.1:0-12852 GCA_032273605.1 Panulirus laevicauda | reverse complement strand
ACCTTTCAATCACCTTCAATAAAGAAAACCGCTCAGAGTAGTCAACAAGAGAACAGCACACATTTAATTTATTCACGCGCTCCTTATAACACCTACCTATTTTGGAAACCAATTAGTGAACCATGGAGGAAAAAACTTATAGTGAGAAGCAATTATTCAGCTAAAACAACTTTTCTGGACACAGTAAGTGTTTTTTGTATCATGCTGTTACTGTCAACAGTATATCCTCTGCTAACCAAAGGAGGAGGAAGCGACCCATTTAGTGAAATATATGAAAAGACTTGAGATACAAAGCAAGGATCATGAACACCAGATATTCTCTAAAATGTACCCAGAAAAAAACCATGTTTGTTCAAAGAAGGAGTTTAATGCGATAACCTCAGGGTAAAAATTCCTGGGAAGGGAAATTTGGTGGAATGATCACAGATTTAAAAAATAATGATTCTGATGAAATGTCATAATGAATAAAACCAAAAGCATAAGTTACTCATGATACGGCACAACACAAATTCAATCCTAAAAATCATGAACCCACTGTCTGCAAAAACAGTTCCTCTTGTGCTAATCATCTTTGGTACTTCTGCAAAGTGGTGTCAACATCAGCCATCTATCCATCTATAACTCAGGAACTGAATACTTTAAAAAAGTTGGATATAAAGAGGTCTTTACAATAATAATAGAGTAATTCTGAAGAACAAGACACATCTTTCTTATACAACCCAAAGTGATTTGTGTTTACTTTTAATTCAAGCATCATAAAAGATAAACTACTATATGCATCAAAAGGTAAGACAGGGTGTTTCTGGACTTTGCTTGCATGAGGATGCACTATGAGTGAAAAATTATCTTTGCACACCTGTGCAAGCCTCCCTCCTTATGTAAGCCTGCTAAAATCACTCAGTAAATCGCTTACTTCTTTGCACTTCTCATTCTAATCTTCTTCAATTTCCTCACCAACTGATACAAAATAGTTACTCCCAATAACTTGGGTTATCCAACAATCTACAATTTCCATAAGGTCATTGTGTACACACAACCTCCAAGTGGATAGCTGTGCACTTACAACGGTGGTTGATGAGAATACCGACGAGAAAAGAATTTTTTCCTGTGCCTTCCTCATGACAGAGGAGACCTCTATAGGATACTAATGGTACAATGAGTCAGCTGGATATTTAAACAGAGGCAAGAAAAGTTTGCTCATAAATTGTTGTTGGCAGCTGCTTTCCATGTAATGTTAGCTGCCATTTAAGGGCTAAATTCCTCTAAAGTCCCATAATACCAACACCAATGCATACATTTTACAGATACTTTTGCAAGCTGAATCTCATCTCCTCTATGATGGCACAATCTATAACTAATAAACAGGCGTTGTTCTGGGTAAAGTCCAACAAGAGAGGAAGGTTGTGCATGAAGAAGTGA
Organism: Panulirus laevicauda; assembly: GCA_032273605.1. Classification (NCBI taxonomy): domain Eukaryota; kingdom Metazoa; phylum Arthropoda; class Malacostraca; order Decapoda; family Palinuridae; genus Panulirus; species Panulirus laevicauda. The sequence goes on along the minus strand of JAUTXX010504700.1, from coordinate 11,433 downwards.
CAAAATTAAAAGTGAGCTCCATCACAGATTGTTTAGGATTCTTTCTTTAAGTCTTGCTAGGGGATTACAGATTAATCCTAAAGACTTTTGGCCATCAGTACAAATAAACAAACATGCCGGATACGAACTTTACACTTTTGGGTTGTTAGTGATAATGAATCAGACCTAAAACTTGTTTTATGCATTTCACTGCCTGGATGAGAGTATAGATATCAAGTTGAGTTTAAAACTCAGAAAAACAGAATCTTATCTAGGGGGCACCTACTATGTTAGAACATATGTTACATTTTCAAAAATATACAGTGCAACTACATTGCTACTTCAAGTGCACAGAACTAACCTGCTAGTGATGGGATCGTATACCTCCACAGTTCTTAAAAACGTTGAACCATCATAACCACCACATACATACAACTTTCCATCAAGCGTAGCTGCACCAAGGCGACAACGTTTGCTTAGCATTGGAGTAACGAGAGTCCACTGGCCTGTCGTAGGATCATAACGCTCAACCTATAAAATAAGAAAAAAAGATGTCTATAACCATTCATATATCAGCTTTTTTCATTTTATGTATGACTGCCTTTCCCAATTTGGAGAGAGTGCATCAGTAACTAATCCAATCTCTGGCTGTCATTTAGTACATTAAAACAACACTTAAACCACATTACTCCTCCCATGACAACACTCCTAATCATCACTCTCCTACAATCTTTATTAATTATACAGAAAATCATACCTCTGTTATATCATTCAATACTTACTGAGTCAAATATAGAGAGGCCATCATGACCTCCAATAGCATATACATGGCCATCAAAAGCAACCACTCCAGCTGCACTGCGATGTTTGGTCATAGACGTAACCATTAGCCACTTGTTGGTTTCACTATTGTAGCACTCCACTGTGTTAAGCGATGCCACACCATCATAGCCACCACACACATAGAGGTGATCATTTAGAACTGCAGCACCAACAGCACTGCAATCAAAATTTTCTTTATAGAAAGCAATATAAACATTCTGAATTAACATATGGAATTTAGTGAGTGTTTTGACTTCTCTATATTCAGTGTCATCTTTTTAGAAGCAACATAAACAATCTGCATTAACACATATCATGACATCGAATATGATAAATTCAGTGTCATCTCTTGCACATTCATACAACCCTATTTTACAGCATGAAATATTATGTGGGAGTACTTTAACGAAACCCTATGAAAAATCATATTTAAGAGACTTTGACCCTTATATGACTGTGATTCTTGGACTCTGAATTCAAAAGAACATAAGAGGGCAGGCATGTTGGATATGAAATGCCTGTGGACATATGGTGTAAGGTGGGTTGACCATGAAAAGAATGACAGTGCAAGAGAAGGGTATAGTTGTAACTGCCATAACACTGAAAGAGATGATCAGGGTGTGCTGAAATGGTTCAGACACATGGAAATGATGAGCAATGAAAGAGTACAAATTCAGACGCTTGAAAAATTTAAGACTGGTAATTATCTAAGGCTTAAGACTTGACAAATGTTCTAACATGTGCAGTAATCACATTATTTCAGAGACAATTCTATCAAAGGCACAACTCCATATGAGAGAAATGGCTTAATTCATAGATACATCGATTCTCTACTTGAAAGTAAAAAGCAAAAGCACTGTAACCTTACCTTCGTTTGCAATTCATCGGGCACACTTTACTCCAACATTTGCTCACTGGATCAAAAACTTCTACAGTTGCTAGTCTGTCTAAGCCATTGTAACCACCAATGGCATAAAGTTTCTTCTTCATCACCACGACTCCAACCCGTGACCGAAGCATTGACATACTTTCTGCCATTTGCCATCTACCAACAATGGGATTATAGACTTCAACTGTGCTTAATGAATCTCCTGAAAAAAAAGTTAAATAATCTTGATACATCTCTTCTTTTTAAGCATGGATAGAGGAAGGCTAGAAAAATTTAAAAGGTTACCCCACTGCTCTCCACCCTATCTCTTCTCAGCCCCAAAGTCTTATTCAAAAAGAAAAATATGCTGTATATTGAGGCCTTGAACATGTATATTTTCTGGACATAAATAAAGGCTCTAGGTATTTTTCAGACGACAAAAACTTTTTGTTCCAAAACTGGAACAAAACATAATGAAATGCTTTTATACTTAAAAATATCATGTAAAATATCTCATGATGCCTCATCTGACAGATTGGACAAGAAATAATAATGAAGCGAATCATGAAACATTCTGATGCATTTAAATAATTACAGGAGTTAATATCCTTAAAACAATATCTGAACTCCAGAATTATACTCACCATGAGAAATAGGCCCTACACTGAGGTTTTGAAGCATATCTATTATCAGAACATAAATGAACACAAAAGAAGCAGGTAATAATACCCCAGGATATTTTCTGACCAAAGAACTTTTCGTATAAATACTGGAATATAACAAACTGAAAGGTTTCTATTCTTGAAATGATAACAGAAAATATTTCATCATGTTTCCTCTAGCAGAGAAATCCAAAATAAATTTGATGTGAATAACGATAAATTGTAAACATGTAATCATTTATGTGCTTAATCACGGAAACCAATGGTCCCCAAATAATATTTGTAAAAGTACCTGTACAATTTTCCTGTCAACACCCATGAACTTTCTATATGTTTTATGAAAATCACATTCAATTTGTTTTATCCAAATAAAAGACATATTTTCTTATCCACATGTATCATTAGAGTAACACAATTCTTACCTGACTTAGTTAAGCCACCAACAGCATATATGAGTCCTACAATATCGTTACAGCACCGTGGCCTTGTGCGGAAGCTCTGCAGTAATGGTCGCCGCTCTGGCATGAGGTGATAGTCTTTGGCTTCATCTAATAAATCTCTGTGTAGAAAAAAAACTAATTCATCTCCTTGCTGATGAATGTGCTCTTTCTCTATTTAAAATAAAATATGGAAAACATTTATCTCATCATCAGAAAGTGGTAAAGACCACAAAGCACCCTCAATGCATTTATCAAGTGTATCCTTAGCAAATGAGTTGCCAAAATGTAGAGAAGGAGAGTGATGCACGATAATGAAGTCAATCCTTCTACTAACCCATTTAATCTATGTCAAATATGTCTTCCTGCAACCACAGTAGGACAGCATAGGCTGACATTTTTTTCATACTTGTTCATTGTTTCCCACATCAGGAAAGTAGTGCCAAGAACAGATCAAGGCCATATTTTCTCACATCAATATGCAAAAGGCATTTATAAATAATGTTCTGTTATCTGAGAAACAGATAATGATGTCACTGTGACATAAATACTGTTGTGAAAAGGAAAACATATATGAGACATATATTCACTGTAGATAAGAATTACAAAGTAATCAGTTGATAAATTTTAAAAAGCTAGTACCTACCTGCACTCATGGGATGATCGAATTAAATTTTCTGTGGCTACACAGTCTGTCAGGTACTGTGGTGTTAGCAGTGGCATACGCACTTTAGTCAACAACTCTGGCAAGTTGTCACCTCGTTGATCAAGGTCTCGCTTTGTCCAAGCCATGACTGCCTCAAACACCTGTTTAAAATATGGAATTATGGATGTCAAAAGTAAGAAAAAACACATCTTTTCCATAGAGGCCAACATGGCACAAGTAAAAACAAGAACCAATTAAGGATCAATCACCTTGGACGAAAAGAAAAAAGTAAGATAAAAAGAATGTAAGGAGGAAGGAAATTCTACGGCTTAGCTATTCAAAGAAAGGATGAGGCACTGTAACAGTCCATTCTAGAATGGCTAGTGTCCACACAAAAACCATGGGAAGCAGCTGCCAGATGCATCCCTGATAACATTTGTTTGAATCTGAACTGTAAACTTTTACAAAATAAATTAGTGAAAATAAACTAACTTTGACCTATAACCTTCAACAAAACATGCCTTAGTTACTGAAAATAAAAAATCTTAATGACTGTCCAAGGAATAAAAATGTACAAGTGAGGTGTAAAAGCAAATGTGGTCTGATTGGGAAAGCTGACCATGGTGTACTGGAATGGTACAGAGCAGATGAGAAGAAAGGCTTCTTAAGAATAACTACATATCAAAAGGGAACGGAGCCAGGGGGAGGGCAAGACGAAGGAGATCGAAAGGATGAATTGAAGAAGGCTTTGGGGTACTGAAGCCTGAACACTTAGGACAGTGAAAGGCAGCCATGGTATGGAGTGAACTGGATCAATGTGGTATAATGTGGAGGAACTGCTTAACCAATGGGCTTACTTACAGCATATGAATCAGTCAAGGTAAACCATGGATTAGTCTATGGTATACTGGCTCTGGATGGGAAGTGTTATTTTCAGTATCTTAAGCATGAGAGTTTAATGTGTGCTCTAGTTTGTCTGTTCCTGACACTACATTTCCTAAGGGAGAAGACTGGCAAAGTGGCAATAGTGGTGTATCAGAAATGGTAGCAGTGGAGGTGGCTGAGACGATGACACAGGTGGTCATAAGGGTATCACAGAAAAGCTGAAATTGGTGGTTGTGTGGGTAGTCGCAGAGAATGGAAGCATTGGTGACAAGAATAAGGGTAGTAGTGGTGGCTGCAACAGGGGTGGCAAAATGAGTGGCAGTGGGGGTGCTAAGGATGATTATAGAATGGTGGCAAAGGGGATGGATGCAGCAATGGTGGAGAGAGGGTAGCACAGACAGTGGAAGATGTAGTCGTGGCAATATGGGTGGAGGCAAAGGATGGCAGAGATGGTGACAGGAGTGGTGGTAATAGTTGTTGAAGAGGTGGAAAAGGTGATGGTAGAGATGAGGGCTCAGGTAGATGATGATGAGATGGGAAAGGGACTGGCAAATATGGTGGACGTGGTGACACTGGTGTTGGCAGACCAGTTGTAGATGCTTTGTGGGATCAGTTATTGTGGTCCAAGAGTTGGTGGTAGTGTTGAAACATTAAATGCAATGGTGGTTGTTCCAATGATCTCAAAACCAACTGGAACCTAACCTCTCCCAAGAGGAACACACGTGACAGTCTAAATGAAATCCATCTTGTTGAAATGAGGTTATTGTGGGGAAAATTAAGAAGTAACAAGTTGGGCAGTGACCCATCCCTTGACCTTCTGACCTTTAAATCAAAAGGGAGCTTCCTCACTGTATAGAAAACACACTTGCTATATCATCATGAAATCCCTTTTGTACAATTGATAGTTATTGTAGTGAAACAATGTCATCTACAAATCTGGCTAAAACCTCAAAATCCAAGCCACTGAAATTTTGCATGGGAACAAAATCATCTCTAAAATTGATGCAGATGATACTGGGCCTAATGCTTAACCAATTCCTATACTAAGAGAAATGGGGGTTGGAACACACTGCTTTTGGGAAGACCTTAAAGCACACATAAAGTTGAATCAATAAATAAAGTTACAAGATCATGCATCATATAGTAGTTGAGACAAACGTAAAATGATCATCTAACCATGGTATGCATACACACGCACACACAGACGTGGATACCAAGGGTAGTAAAATAGTTCATCTCTACTCCACTGGGATGAACTCAAAATAACAAAATCTTGTTAAAAAAGTAATCAGCTGTCTTACCAATTTCATGTGTATGAGTCCTTATGTCTAAAGTTATGTCATTCATTTTTTCATATGATAAAACAACTTTCTATCCCTGGGGATACGGGAGAAAGAATACTTCCCACATATTCCCTGCGTGTCGTAAAAGGCGACTAAAAGGGGAGGAGCAGGGGGCTGGAAATCCTCCCCTCTCGTTTTTTTTAATTTTCCAAAAGAAGGAACAGAGAAGGGGGCCAAGTGAGGATAATCCCTCAAAGGCTCAGTCCTCTGTTCTTAACGCTACCTCACTAACACGGGAAATGGCAAATAGTATGAAAGAAAGAAAAGAAAAGAACTTTTATCAGTTACTATTTCAACCTTACAGATCAACTGCAGATAAAGGTAATGAATCTATCACTTCATTTACTTAATCTGAGCCATATCAGGGATAAAATGATACATATAGGTTAAAAAAAAAAATGTGCATACGCATAATACGAAGGGGTAAATCAAAGGAAAAGCAGTTGTGCAAAGAGCATCATAAATACATGGGGTTGCAAAGTATGCAAGAACACAAGAATATTTGTTAAAACCAGTGTTTCAGATTTTGCATACTCAACAGTGCTGTACAGATGAACATTCTTTGATTAATACAGGGATAATTTCAACAAATTCAGCAACTGCATACAGAAAAAACATAACCCAAACAGCAAGAAAAAATATAATTTTAACTTACACTTTCCTCACTCTGAACATTCAGTTCATCACGAGAGATAATTTCTCTCACATCTGAGAAGGAGAGATTCAGGAATTCCTCAGACATGGAGACATCCACAAAGTGTTTCTGAAGGTAACGATTAGTTGCTTCTACTAAAGACCAACATGCCAAGGTGTCAGCAAATGCTCTAATACCAAGGACATTGTGTGGGTGTAACCTGAAAAATAAATAAAAGTTAGCACCATAATCAAGGCAGTGCAGGTTAGGCCATAAGAATCTTTCAAACAATCTAAAACATATGAAGATTTGTAATTAACATTTATATACCAGTGAGTTAATGAAACAAACAAAGAGAAAACTACTTTTAAGGGACAATCATTTTTCTAATTGATGCATCATGATCAATGCCCTTAGTCTGTTAGTTTTGCCTCTATTGTGGTCAGCAAGTTCTGAGTGAATTCATCACAGTAAAAAAGAAAGTTAACATTCACAATTCCTGAACAGACATGACAAGTAATAAGATAATGGACAGGTCCTAATTACTATAAATATTAACACAAAGTTCTTGGATTGCTTGAATCTTGAAGACATGTGGACAGAGAAATGAATAATATTATGATTCTGATGCTTCTTTACAAATCTAATCTTGATTTCCCAATATTTAATAGTCAGACGGTACTATCAGCATCTTACATTAAAACCAATCAAAATCGAATTCCTCACCTGTGCTTGAGGAAGTCTGCACAAGCTTCCCGAACTTTAGAGAGCTGGAGGAATGATGCCCCTACCAATAAGCTTTGTACATTACCACCATCAATCTTGACTTTCCCAGAATAGGCAAAGTTGATTAACGATTCGAGTGCACTGCAATCAAAGCGAGCATGAGGTAAATTTAATATGAAAACAGTAGCCCTCATGAAATCAATGATATCTTTATCAACACACACATTCTCACAACTTAAACTTGACAGTTTTCCAGGTGAAATGCTTTATACTACTGAAGCTGTTCCTTAGTAGATTTCTAGTACAGGAAAAAATGTACAGAAAAAAAATAATGTACACCTTGAAAAAGTTCAGTAAAAAATGAAAAAACCTTACCTAGGTTCTATTCCTTGCATGGTAATTTCCTTTTGCTTACTTTCAGCCATGTCATGAGTAAACATGGCATTGTAATAAGGTATGACGGCTGCCAATACAATTCGATGAGCAGTGAAACACTGGTCATCAACCTGAAAATGTTTAATGAAAATAATAACAATCAGAAACCTTCAGGAAAATGCATCATTTTGAGGGAAATCTTAAATGTGCAAAAATCTGAATTTGTGATATTTTCAGACAATGGTATTTAGACTTATACTGTATGGCAGTAATACTTTAATTTCTACTTCCGGTGTATCTCAATTTGAATTCCTTGTTTCATCATTCTTGCTCTTATTTCAAATTTCATTCCATCATTCATTCCATCTCTCATATTTCTTCTAACATGACTGTAGTTCTTACCAAGATCTAATCAACATGATCCCATCAGAGGTTTGAGGACTAAATCACTTATTTCTTGGTTGCTTTATTTTCCTTCCATAATGTTTTGCCATTCCATGAAGCACTGTTTTTCACTTTACTTGATAATCATATAGTGCTTCAGAAATACCGGGTAGTATGGCATCACGTCACCATGATGAAGTCCGCAAAACAAATTCACAATAATATAGAAAACAAACTGCAAACATAACCATATATTTCACCGGTCAAATGGATCTCCCACAGTATTATAGGTTCAATTCACTAACCCCTACTGCAATAATCTTGTATTCCAGTGGATTTGCGTAGAATTCAGAATCAAGGGGATGTCTCTTATACCAGTCGAACCCATGACTGAGCACTGTCCAAATGCCACTGTCTGCCAAAATATACAACAATTAAGCACCTAGGTGGGGTTTTCATCAATTCTATTGATCATTGACAACTGTTTCACTTACTATTACATGACATAACACCACATTTTTCCCCAAAGTACACGATAAAAATGTATCCTCTCGGATGAGTCCAATGAATTTGGAAATGAACAGCGTGACTTGTGTTGTCCTAGCAGGGATGGTAAGCAAGTATGTGAGACTGATTTCTGAATATCTATGGTAGCCCCACTTTATGGTTATTTCTGCTGTCATATGAAATAAATATAACATTTATCATAGCATACGTCAGGAAATGTTGCAAGCAATTAGTATATTACAATCTCACGAAAGCAAGGCTACCAATGTAAGGCCAGACCATAAGGCATTTCTCAAAATACTTTGATCATGGTTATACCAATTCACACACCAAGGGTAAGATACGCTTCATAATATGTGTACAAGAACCACATTACTATTACATAAATTAATATCAAGTAAAATGCAATGCTCCAAATCATGTTCTACAACATTACCTAAACACTACACTAACAATCCAGAACAAAATCGCTCAAATCTCCAAAGTTACTCGCAATACAGAGCCATACTAGTCTCTTAGGAGAAATACGTCAATAGAACACGTTTATGACTTTTCAACTGAGAACGATCAAAACAATCTTCCTATGAATCCGCGTGGTCATGCAGTCCATAAATGGCAGCCTATGACCAAAACTATTCCATTTTCTAGAAATCACTTGAAAATAAAGTATACGTCAACTTCTACAGAAAATTTGGTGGTTTTCAAGTATTCCTTCGACTCCTAAGTGTTTTGCATACTCTTACGTTACTTAACTCCATAATTCCCTTTATTCCAATGCCCTTTCAACGTTTGAGATATTCAAAATCATATATATACATAAAACATATAATCCCAGTCATGTTTCCCACATCCTAACGTACAAACTTGATCTTGTTCACGTAAATATTTATTAAACATAGAAAAAAAATAAAAACACTAATTCATTGTTTTTTTTCTTCAAATTAAAGGATTCCAGGTCATACCCTAAAGCCCTTAAGGGTACGACCATAGGGTACCACGCTGTGACCCCTACCCCACACCCCCTCCTCCCCCTCTCCTCCTCGACCTGACCTTCCTTCATGGTCGTCCAGATCCCCAGCAGCTCACCACTCACCCCCCCTGGGATCGTCCCACAGGGGGTCGTTCCCCCCAACACCCCCACTCTAACCCCATGCTCAACACGCATGGCTCACCCCCCCCCCCTCCCCCCAACACACCACTCTGGCCTACCTTTAACGTCACATCACACAGCTTCCCTTTCCTTCTAATGTCCTCCATAACCTGGAAGCCTCCCATCGGCAGGTCATCCTGATTAAAGATGGTGAAGTCATCGTTCTCAACTATGTTTTCTAATTCTATTTCAAACTTGAGTTCCTCCTCCATGATCCCCGCCTGACACAATGGCCACAGCTGCTGTTTATAAACAAACGCCCTCAGGACACACGCCCATTGGCCTCCGACTTCACCCTCTCAGCCAATCATAACCCAGTTTTAAAACCGAGGATGGATGCCATTGGTGGAGCACTCCACCTCAGTTTCTGAAGGGGGGGGGATCCACTTCTTAAAGGGATAACCTCTTTAAACGAATTTCCTTTTTTGTAATAATAACCGTAAATTAAGATGGCAGACCTAAATATTATATACAGTAAATGGTGATGGTAATTATACTTTCTTTTACGATAATATATAAATTTTCCCGAAGTGTCAGGAGGCGAAAGAATACACAGGAAATGGACCAAACTGCTAAAGATGGTAGTTTACAGCAGCAAATGGGCAATTAACATAACTGTAGTTCAAGTTGAGATTACATTAACTAGCACAATACATAGAGGGCGGTCGCACGATCAACACTATAGAGTAGTATTACCCCCAGCAGCCTCATATTCCTTAACATAATAAGCTAACATGCAGCGAGCTAACAATGCCCCCGTAGTGATCAATATTGCCAACCACATATTGCAAAGGAAACGCGTTTTGACGTGTATTGACCTGAGGTCAAGGGGGGAAGGAGGGAAAATACAATGATATTGTCCATTGAAATGCAGTCGTAGGCATCAATACAGTCTGCGCTAGGGAGAGTTTGTGTATTTGCATTAATTAAAAGGCCATAGACTTCATCAACACAATTCATTACCATCCTGGGACATGGGATCATCCCAAGTATGATGACCACAACGTCACAAGGAACCTCTGGGGTCCTGGAAGATCATCACCGTTGTCTGACGTACGATATCATTATTTTTGGGCCTCTAGACGACATTTTTATCATTTGCGATAATTTATTTTTCTGAGAAGAAAGATAAAATACAACGAGGAAAAACTTTAAATAATGAGAATAATAGAAATAGTTGTACCTGTTATACATGTATCAAATGATATATACCACCTTTTGTCTCGCGCAAGTATATTGGTGGTAAGAGAAGAATGATTTACAATTAATCTACTGTCGTTCATCCATTATGTCTGATAACAGTTTGATAAGCAGGAAGGAGTGGAGAGAGAGGCGTGAAGGATGTGGAGCAGAGGGAAAAATCCTACCAAGACGTGAACAGAAATACAAAAACAATTTCCTGGGTTGAGACCTTGAAAGAAAGACCCCCAGTGTCTTTGTCGCAACTGTAATATTTAACTAACTACTCAGATAACAGCCATTAAGTGGTAGGAAAACAGTGGAAAGAACAAGATAATGTATGTGTACCATTCTCATAAAAAAAACTATAATAGAGTCATCATACACCATCCCCAGATGAAAAAAAATATCATTGTACGATACTTTTGACATAAATACAATAATTTTGACCTGAGTGGTACGATAATTTGGACCTGAAAGGATCCGGTACGATAATATGGCCCTAATGTGGCTGGAGAGATGGAACAAGGCAAGTTAAAAAAAAAAAAAGCAGAGAACATGTGTAAAGAGCGAGACTAAGACACTTCAAGCAATAAAGAAAACTGGCGCCGAGGGAACGCCTCTTAAAAGCGTCATAATTAACATAGATGTCCAAACCTAGAGAAGCAAAGGCGTTGGCATGGCTGAAAGTCAATTATTATTTTGAGCATTTTTTTTTACATGAAATGAAACGTGTCGGGCCATTTTCATAGTGTGATAGTGTAGTCAGTTATTTCTTTATGTTGCTCTCAATTTGCAAAATTAATGTTCTATTAACATTGATATCTCGTAATTGA
>JAUTXX010504689.1:0-12298 GCA_032273605.1 Panulirus laevicauda | reverse complement strand
ATACACACACACTTCCTCTGAACTAACTCTGAGGGAGCCATGTTTATGAGGAAGGATATAGATTTTAATCTTAGGAAAAAGACATATTTTTTGTTTCGATGACTGAATGAAACATCTTCACATGTATCACTTTCCTTACCATCCTGGTCACTTTAGTAAGAAAATGTTAATTGGGAGTAGTTTAGGAATAAGCTGACTTGAACAGACGCTCTTATTACCTAATATCAGTCAATCGGTTTTAATCAACATGAAGCAGTTTTTAAGATTTTCCTTTTGTTATGTTATGATCGCTTTATTGGACAGGCACGCCCACATGTGTGACCTAAATTGCGGGGCAGTACACTTACCTTGTGATCGATCAGCTGGGAACGACCCTGTTCGTTCAACACTGTGACTACTGAGAAAGACATCTGCATCAACTGAGTCTTTGGCAACACCGATAACTCTGTTAACGTGCGATCGACAGACTCGAAGACTGTCTTTGTTGAAGTGTGATCACTTATATGGAGCAGCTTTGTCAAGTAATAATAACGTGCCAGAGGAACATCGTTATGAAGTTTCTGATGATCAATACTTCAGCTCAAGTTAGGCATGAAATAGTCATTGTTTACGTACCTTCTTGTTCCCGTATCACTTAAGTAGAATTATCTTTTCTCTGTGTGGAGCAAGTTTCCTGCTTTGTATACCAGTAACTCGACTCTGAGCATACATATAGAGAAGACAAGAGAAGGTCAGGAGACTATGTAGTCACAAGCGGCTCACAAGGAAAGGTAATGACTGATCCTCCAAGTCTTAGTATAACGCTGGTAGAATCTGACTAGATCAAAGACGTTGATAATTTCACTTACAACTAGACGGAACATGAATAACATGCAAATTGTCGATATAGAAGTTTGTTTGTAACTTTTGCCACGAAGAATGCAGAGTTGTCACTTCCTCATACAATTTGTTAAGAAACGGTAATTATGCCTAACATGATTTCCCGAGAAGGATGACGAATTGAGCTGAAGATTTTTCAAGGGATATAAAAGCCAAAAATAGCTGGATGTGATTTGTATACTGCATAGTTGGTACGATGGCGTAGATAGCCAGGCTGAGCGAGTGTACGATGGAGTACTTATTGAATTTGGATGATGAACATCCCGGTACAAAGTGTAGTTTATGTCTTAGTTCTAATGGCTGGAGAAAAGTAAATTTGTTGATCTCTCCTCTCTCTCCCTTCTCCCTTTTCCTCCCTCCATCTGTGTTTCCTTTTTCTTCCCTGACTTCCTTGTTTGCTCTCCCCTGCCACTTCTCCCCACCACCCTTCATCTCCCCGCCTGGTGTATCAGGTGTATCTAGGTCGCTGATCATGTCCTCCGCCTCGGAAATGTTTAGCGACACTTCATTTCCGTTTATTTCGCATAGATCTCAGGATACTCTGAATGTTTCTCAACTGTGACCAACAACCGAGTTCTGTGAGGCACATGACGGCCACCTTCACCTTTTTTCATTTTCTCTCAAGAATTGTCAGTGGGGTAGAAATTCTAACGTTACCTTGCTCCTGCCTCTGCATTACATGTAGACGTTAGGAAGATGTACTCAACTGTTATCAGCATTTATTCCAAATGCTAAAATTTGATGAGGTGATCCACTTTTCTTTTGTTACGTATGAATTAAGCGTGAATCAATAATGCTACAAGTATTCTGTTACGAAGTCAATCATTTGAAAACTATTTTCGACCAAAAATCAGATATCAAGAATGACTCTTGTGTCGTATATAGCTACATGTTGGTCTGCTCGTCTTTTACTTTTAAACTGTCTGTACAAAGGACAGATCTTGAGCTTAAGACTAATCACAAAAAATCGCATATCACTTTATGTATCAACATCTAAATAAAGCACCTATTTCTCCCATCTTCCCTGCACTTCGCTTTATCCCCATACCTGTATATCATCAGTAACGGACACGACTTTACTTATATAAAAGTATTTGTTGTGAATCACTTATTTCAGTAACTCCTTGGATTAAGTGAATCGGTGAATATCAGTACAAACCAGACTCTTACCCTTGAGATACGTTTGAGAATATATCAGAAATTTCAAAAGCATCTCAGATGAACCGTTTTGACAGCAGAATATCCAATCTTCACACACACCTGGGGGCTGGAGGGCCTCGGGAGCGGCAATGATCCTAAACCTTCTGGGAATAACAGGAAGGAACTTCGTACAATGCTGCTCCTCGTCTGCTGTTGTTGCTTACACTTCTTGATTGATCCAGGACTGTGCATTAAGGGGACTCTATTGTTCTCTCGATAATTTACCTCCTCCTCAGCTCCACCGTTATCCTTTATTATCAGCATAACCAAAATTTCTGATGATTCATGAGGCTTTTGATAAAGATAAGGACACTTTTAAAGCTCGAGTGTGATGCAGGAATATGACAGAAATTTGACAGTGATGAGAACATGACTATACTTCGATACCGTGAACATAGTAAGTCTTGATAGTGATGAGAAGAACGGGACCGTGTCTTGACCAGATGAGACCTTGAATGAGGTTGTGCCAACAATGTCGATCGCTCTCAAGTTTTGACAGATCTTCACGATTATCTATCGTATGTAGAATATTATGTTCATCACGGAATAATGTAATAACTAAAAACAATTAGGCATCACAGAGTATCACTCAGCCTCGATTAGCAAAATTCAACAAAGTTTTATGATTATTTTGTTACTTTTCTCATTAATCCACGACCCTTAATTATAAACATCGGAGTTCACGTTCATTCATCAATCTATATGAACAACATATACCATGAGAATGATAGATTAGCAGTTACATTACAGAGGTTATCAAACTCCGTTGTTACCTAGCATTATGATCTGCTGCTCCAGGGTTCGGTCACCAAGACTTCACCACATCTCATTACTTAGACCTGACTGTAAACTTTTCAACGGTTTTCCACTGGCATTGAATATCTCATTCCCGTCGCGCTCCAGAAAGAAGCTTATTCATCGGTAATATATTAGATTCACTAAAGATATAAATTGATATTTCCTTTCTCTCTGTCTCTCACGTATCAGAACCATTATACTTCCCAAAATGCCCTCTCACTTGTATTTCCCCACCACATGTGTTCTGAGTCTGTCCCTTTGTCACTCAAACCTCTCATATACTTTCTTATAATTCCTACATCTCATATACTTGTTTATGATCTGTGTTCACATAGTCCTCCTATAATCTAAATCTTTCATACAAATCTTCTTTCTCTGAATTTCATAGAAAATTTCTTCACTTTGCAAGGTTTCATGCGCCCACCTATCATCGAGATCTCTCTAATATCTCCACATTCTAATCTCTCATACATATACCCATCATTTGAGTCTTTTCTGTACCTCCACATTATCTGAGGGTCTCATAGGCGTCCCTATTTTCCGCTTCTTATACATTTGATTATTTGTGTTTTTCATAAATTTCACATCATTCTTTTCCGCTACAAATCACCATTGATCACTTTGTTAATGTCGTCCTCATTTCTTTCCTTCGCTAATCAAACCAATAACCTCTAGTGAGTAGAATGAAGGAATTTCTAGTTCCGCTGTATCTCTAACACTTGATGTCTATTTACTGATTGTCATTAATGGTTACAGTGTTCAGCATCAGCATATTTTTCCCCAGCACGTACTAAGGAAGTGACCGTCTCTGTCATTTCTTGCAGTTTGCCACAATCAGCTTTACCCTTCTGACGCTGGTTCCCCTACTTACTCATCCTGCCTCACTTCCCCTCACAGAACCCTCTCGTCTCGCTATATTCCTACCTCTCTCTTCTCTCATTGTATAAGTTTTCTTCTTAACCCTTGTTTTCTGGAAGTCTTCACCCTTGTTCCCTTCACAATACATTAGCAATTTTATGCATGTAGCAAAATCTAATTTCAAAAAAGAATTTAGACTTATAATTGGCGATAGGCAAAAGCTGCATGTATGTAGAGGAAATTCAATGCATACCATATGAGCAATCCTAAATTAATGTTTGTAGCTGAATGAATTCATAAAAGGATAGGTAGATGTAGCTGAAAAGGGTCTAAAAAGAAATATTTCCAGCCCTCTGCTTCCATCCCTCTCGGTCGATTTTTCTGACATGAAAGAGATACTTGAGTAGTATTCATCCTCCCCTGCCTGAGAGATGTTATTATTCATATGGTACAAATCAACTTGATCTTATTGTATTCCAAAGTACTACCAGTGGTCATGAATTCAAGAAATGTTTCAAACTTTCATCAAACTTTCAGGCTTCTAGGAATGATTCAAACAATTGTACTTCTCCAAGTTCCCAGTCATGTTCCAGGCTTCTTGCAGTAACCCGTCTCCAATAGCGCTTCACATTTTCATCAACGGTCAGGGCTTTGAAAGGTGGATCCAAGTTGCAGTGGCATTCTTAACCTCAGTAGGAGTTCGAGGTTTCTAAGAAGTGTTCTACCACCCATACGTGGCTCATACTTCTAGTAGTGTTCTAAGCTTTACCTGTTCAGTTTTGCTGTATACTTCCAGTCTTTCAAGAGTTCATATTGTGCTGCAGTTGCGAGATGCAAGCAATAGCAGCGGCTACCGGGCACCAGTTGTCGCTAACAAGTGGACAACATTGTCTGGTGGCAGATTTATGTGTGATATCTTGTTTCTTTTATTATTCTGAAATGTGTTGATGTGTCGTTTGATCAATTACATTCTATTCCGTATCAGTAACCAAATCAAAGTTACAGTGATACACTTGGCTGAATATAGCACAACCTCATACCATCAACCGAATTCTAAGATATTTTGTTTCGTAAGCACCAAGAAAGGGTTTTGAGCACAACTTTTCCAGACACTTCGTCGTGTGCCGGCTCGACATTGGATTTTCTCAGAACGCAAGTGTGGAGAAAGTGTAACAGTATGCAAAAGGGGAAATGATCTTTGCCAATTATTTTCCACAAGTACTCTAAACTTGTTATTCTGTCTGAAGTTAGATCTGTGATGTGTGAGAACCTTTCTCATGCAGTTATTATTTTCTTGGCCACAACCCTATTATCTCTCTTGGTCACCTAGCTAAGCTGCTTGTCTAGTCACAACTCCAGTTACGTCCCCAGAAACGTTACAATAACAGCTCCAACCCCAGTGAACTGAGTACCGGCACTGTGTATCTACATTGGAACCCCTACGATTGGTTGGAGGGAGTGGGTGATCCCCACTGCGAATGGAGAAGAGTGGAGAGTGACAGGGGGAGGAAATCTGAATGAAAAGTATTTGAAAAGAGGATATACGACCTGTATAGGGGAATCACTAGAGATAGGAGGTAAAAGATTATTGGAGAAGAGATTAATTAATACACTTGTACAGGGTGAGGAGGGGCACACGGGAGAGAATTACTTCACTGAGGGTAAGTGAATGGTCCGTAAAAGCCACATCATAGCTGTGTGGACAAAGAGAGGAGGGGAACATGACTTATTCTTTTGAAGTAGACATGGAGAAAAAGAATCTAAGGGAAGAGGAGTGGGGAGCAAAGGAGTGGGAGTAAATAGTTGAGGGTGGAAAGCGGTTGAGAGGCATGAGTTTAGGGAGGTGAGTGAGGGGGTAGTATGCACATCTTGTTGACACAGACTATGCCCTGTATGACGCAGCCTATTCCTTGTATGACACAGCCTATACCCTGCATGACACAGCTTATACCCCGTATGACACAGCCTATACCCTGTATGATACAGCCTATACCCTGTATGACACAACCTTACTTCGGCGACATCAAATTAATTTCTTCACCGATAAATGATTCTTGTGTTATGATCGTGGGACAAAGCAATTTCTTTATACTGTTGTGAAACATCAGATAATCAGAATGTGATGATTGAGCAGTATCCTGATTGACTGTCCCAGCATTAACAAGTTAGACTGGGATGCGACCATCAGACTCAGCGCTGGTCTGTTGTCAAGCATGACAAAGAGAACACTGTTGCCAGAGAGAAAAAATAGCGTACATCACATATTTCCAGCTGGACTGTCACTCAAAGTTCCCGCTTCGTTAAGCAGCATTACCACGGGGTAATGGAACAGACGTAATGAAGGCCTGAAATAGCGAACAATTAAAACAATACAGTTGATAGATATCTAGCGATCAACACACTACACAGGAAATAAAACCTAACTTTAGTGCCATGATAGTTAACATGCTACATCATGCACAAATAATCAGAATGTACCCTAATTTGTCGTTGATTAACTTGTTATGAATATCAACAGTATTCTTTGTAGTGAACTCGTAATCAACACGTCTTATAGTATATGCGTATATTCAACAATACACACAATAAAGATTGTACATTAATATTCTATCAGCCTTCCACGTAGTTTGCAAATAATTAACATATACAGTTTGGTAGAATAGAATATAAAGAACAAGAGATGCAGAACATCCTAGAAATGTTAATGGATGCAATCAACCAAGACATAACAAAGCAAATGTAAGCCACGAGAATCACTGCTGAGTCCACATGCCCGATGAACATCCTGTTATCATTGTCTCCCTCACAATACCTGGACGTGGAGGCGCCTTTCATAACACATTTTATGTTGCAATTCGCAATATGCTGCATCGCATCTAGGATGTTAGACCTTGTGATATTACACTTCTTAATACCGTGTATCATATCATCGCATACCGCGACACTACGTTTCATGTTACTGTGCTTTGTGAAGTATGTTTTGGTAGCAAGGTGACCAGATTTCCTTAGTGAACTGCCTGGATTAGCTCTTGTCACCCTCACTTTTGCAACCATTAACTGAAGCTGTACTGGTCAAGGAAATTGGCTCTGTAAAACAGCTAGTCATAGTGTGGTTACTTAACGAAGACATATAGATGTTGAATTTTCTGCTGTTAAGCGATTTTTAGTCAGGTTTGTCGGGCGGGGATGGTGTCTCGCCTTGTACTACTGCGATGGGATTTGTTCTAACTACCTTCTTAAACTCACACATCCGTACAAAGAAAAAGCCCAGTAATCATTTTAAGGTGTATAATATAGAGCTGTGATGGTGCTGGAGGGTCATACGATTAAATATCTAGCTACTGGTTCAGATCTGCTACAGGATGAATAGTTAAACACATACAGTAACATCCTCAACCTGCTAGAGACAGCTTTTGATGCTGCAGACACTATATGGTAGTAATAACGAGTGAGACGACAAGGTCAGATGTTGCCGAGGCTAGTGGAGAGGGCTACATTGTCACTGGAGTAGAGGTGCCCATTGATAACAACGTGGAGGTGTGGCCGGCCATTACTACCTTCAGTCGCTTGTATGCTTCACTTAATAAGGGAAACCCAGATGATAAACCTATGACCATGTGCTTCAGCTCAGATGGCTTATGTATAATCGTCCTAAAAGGAATGAATTGGAAGACAAAGATAATTTGTGCCGAGCTTAGTCCCTCAACGGATTCATCACTTTTACAAGGAAGTTTTGTTCTTCTGTTGTGTTCTATACAACTATCGGCGCTGCTATGGCTAAGGATAATGATGTTATGGTTTTCATGGTTTTTATGTCAACGGTGCAAATGGTTCCCTCTAACCAGGCTTTCAAGGAGACAGAATCTGAGACCTGTGACACCCGGATATCATCGGCCTGGTCTACACAGGCAGCAGTCTTCGTACTCCAATAACCACTTGAGGAACAATGGAGTATGTGCATGTTTTGAGAATGCTTGACATGGAAGGCTTTAAGACATTAGAGTTCCTGAGTTTGGATCACACACTCTCTTGCTTCTCTCAGGATGTGAATGAAAACCAACGGGACATCAGTATATAAATCTAGAAATCGGCTTCTTAAGAGATTTAAAAAGTGAGACGATTTCTCCAGGTTCTAATAAGGTCTTCTTCAAAGCTCGCTAAAAGAGAACCTCCATGTATGGAGTTGAAGTGGATTTGCATCAGTATTTCTTCCGCTGCTAAGGTATCTATACTTGAAAATAAAGGTTAGTGACCTTTATCACAGTTTTGCTTCGTGGTGATACATATAGTCATTTAGTCATTGTGCACTTTGTGATACCGAGTTCTGTATACAGGGATTATATCGTCTTTCATTTGTATTTCTCCAATTTCGGATTATTGTCTTACACAAAATGAATCTATGAAATAGCTTTCCGAAGGAGAGCATATATTGATATTCCTGTGTATTCAGAGAATGTTAGAGATTATCAAATCATTCTTTTTTACGGACTGGAAAAAAACTGGAACAAAAAACCATATTCATCAGCGACTGGATGTCTTGCTTCTTATCTTGCAGGGTAGTGACTGTTTGATCCACGGAGAGGTTTATGGCAGAACCTGCAATTACTTGATATTGTGAAATTAGGATGATGGTTTACATCCATTAAGTTGTTAATCTTTATTTGTATACACGACCAAAATTTATTCAAGGCAATTTTAGTTCAACCGGTACAGAAAAAAGATGTGATGTACTAATGTAACTGTTGAAGGTAAAACAAACAAAAAATAAATAAAAGAAGAGAAATTCGAGGAAAAAGGAAAGTAAACTACCGTCATATCCTTCCGTGTGAGGTAGACATGTTACCTGTTTCACCACTTACTGACGCTTAATATATCCGAACAGATTGGCTGCGAAAATTAGTCTGACTTCGATTGCTGTGTAGACAATGGCTTATGGAAACAGCTCACTCTGTTATTTCTCCTCCTGCCAGATGCACTCGCCGGGAAGTGGGGTTGGGTGGGGGGGAGGAGGAAGAGGAGGAGGAGGAGGAGGAGGAAGAAGAGGAAGGGAAAGAATTCTCTTTAGAATTTAAAAAACGTGAACCAATAATAATATGTCTTGAGCGCTCCAACAACAGCAAAAATAAATTTTGCTGTTGTTGGAGCGTTCAAGACATATTATAAATAAATTTACAATACGATAGATATAGATATTTGATGCTATTGTGTACAATTCAGTAAGCTGTATTGTCAGGTCTGTATCTGTTTTGATTCACAGTGATCAAAATGAAAGCCATTCTACGCTGGGCGCTGCAGATTTTCATGAGCGCAATGCCGACTCGCGGACAGAAATTGCTGTCGTCTTAAGGAAAAAAAAATCAGTTTATTGCTGAAGCGAACTAGATTTTTTCATGGATATTCCAGCCTCCTTTCTTGATTTATATAATTTTTTTGTAATTAAGTAAATAACAATATATGGAGAACAGAAAAAGGTAGAGTTTGAGATATGTATGATGAGTGATGACAGTAGGTCAGGAATACTTGGGTTATTGGACTTACCATCAGGAGGTTTAGTACAAAGTTGGCACGGATGGTAATACATAGTGAGGAATAGTAAGGCAGATCCGGTAATGATGTGTGTGTGTGCATGTGTGTGTGGTGTGTGTGTGTGTGTGTGTGTGTGTGTGTGTGTGTGTGTGTCTGTGCTGGGAGTCAAGAGAACCCTAAATAAATCCTAAGACAATAACAAGACCAGAAATACTCAAGGGAGGAGAGATTTACTGGTTCCTGCATGGGTGAACTCAGCGTGTTAAGTGCTGCCATCTGTTGCGCAAAATGAACAAACTTTTATAACTCGAGCAAACAGCTGTAGTGGGCTAAAGACAACAGCTGAAATTTCATTGAAAGTTTTCCTTCTCCAGAAGTTGGTGCTTCTGTCCTACTCCTGCTTGTATCACACTTGCCTCACCATACTTGCCTGTACCACACCTACCTTTACCACATCTGCCTGTACCAAACCTGTTTGTACCTCATTAACTTGGGGACTGAACTCTCTAATGAAATATCAACATTCTCTGAAGGCACAAAATTAGAAACCATTTTCTCTAAAAAAGTGATAAGACTACGTGGAGATTGAATATAAGTGTTTGGAATACTTCATATTATCCGGACAGAACTCTACCACATCCTTACTTTCGCATCGTCTTCACTTGAATTCCATACACTTTAAACTTCAACTCTGTTTCTCTAAACACCTTATCACCCTACACCCCGCTATCACACCACACACTGCCTCACCCCACACCCTGCTATCACCCCATACACTGCATTGCCACACGTACTGCCTCACCCCACACACCAACACACATTCCCTACACCACAGAGCAACTGACACTTACCCCAACACCGGTATCAGCTGCCACAATCAACAGTTCCTCCTATGACACCGCTCGATGACTTGTTTTGTAGGGTGAGGCGAGGGGAAAGGTGAGAAGGGTAGTGTGTGGAGGTGTAATGGAAGGTGAAGGGTAAGGTGAAGGATATGAAGAGAGATGAGCAGGTGCAAGGTGAGGCAGGCGAGGAGTAAGGTTGCTTGGGTGAAGAGAAGTGGGTTAGAGTGAGGGATGTGAAGTACACTAAGGGGACGAGGCAATTACATCAAGCAAGTTGTGGGAGGAAGAAAACATTGTAATCACTGGCTGGACATGACCACTCTGACAGGTGAGAAAGTGTCTCCCTTGTCAATTAGGTGTAATCACAGGTGAGGGAAGGAGAGGGAGGGCAAGATAGCGGGGAGAGAAATGTAAGGGGGAGAGTGAAAAGAGAAATGTGACTGAGGGCGAGATAGTGGGGAGAGGAATGTGGGGGAGAAGAGTAAGGGCAAGATAATGTGAGGAAATGCGCCACATAAACTGCCGGAGTGAGAGAGATTGGATACATAATGACGGTATTATTCTGTGAACACTGGAGGCACAAGAGCCACATCAAATGTAACTTAGTGCGTTGGCAATTTATGTTCTGTACTGAGACAGCTGCGTAACAGTGGTCCATGTCCACATGCTATTGCTGTTTTACAGTCGTGTATATCCCACCAACTACCCTTTCTGCCTCTCATACTGTCAACTGCTCTTTTTCTCTCACTAACTATCTTGCTTATATTATCTTTCTCCCATCCTCTCCTAAATCTGTTTCCTCTATCCCCGCCCTCAGCCTCTCCCTCTTCCCCCGAACCCAAGCGCACAGGAGACAATAACAGCAGCCATCAGCGGTCCAGTCTGCCTCACCCCGCCTCCTGCACCTAACACAACAACCTACTCTGTCTCTATGAATATCATCCTCGTCTAACTGAGACCATTTCTCCTTCCGGGACCTATTTTCTGAAGCATGAGGTAAAATTGTGATACACTTCGTATATGCAAAACATGCTACAGGAATATAAAAAGTGATGTTTATCGTAAGACTTACAGATGTATTTCTGAAGATTTCGTTACTATCAAACTCATACCTTATCATCCGTGCGTTGTAATAGACACAGCCACTGCCACCCCTTCGAAGGGTATCGGCCGTGGGTGGGCGAGGGAATAGCAGGTGTATACTTAAAGTTGGTAAGACGAGCAAAGACTGGTTCAAATATTTCAAGAACGTAGTCTGAACGTCTGTCCTGGAAAATAAAAACAACGCCAAATTTAAGCAAACAACCTTTTAAAGCGAAGCCCGTCACCATCAGTGACTGGAGCCACAAGAGTGAGGAAATCGTGGAGACGTTAAACATGGCATTTTCATCAGCATGGGATGACTTCAACCTCAAACTTCCAACGATCAGTCATGAACTGTACGACCCTTGAGAGACGACGAATAACAAAGGGTTTTGAATTATGGTATCCCCCTACCATAGATAAAGTGTAACTATTAACAATAATAATACAAATAGCCACGACTTGATGACACAAGCGTACAGCTACTGAGGTACTCAAAGGTGAAGGACGCTCTCACGTTTGAGATCCGTTTAAAGATTTCTGTAGTAAACTGCCAAAATTCAGTATAAATGAAAATGAAAATTTCCAATTGCAATTAACCATAAAGACTTTATGATTACATTACTCTGGTGAACTGACCAAAATAACTGAATTAAAGAAGATGGGTCTGAGCTTAATGCTTGGAAGTTCGTCATTTTAGGCACGACAGTCGGCCCACAGCCAATCACATTTGTTCATCCTCCTCTCGATAAATGTTATCTGGCTTAGGTTAGTGTGTATGTGTGTGTGTGTGTGTGTGTGTGTGTGTGTGTGTGTGTGTGTGTGTGTGTGTGTTTGTAAGATTCTCCCCCCTGTAAAACCCATACTCATGTCGTAGTCACAGAGGGTACCCCAGTATCATACATAAATATAAGCAGAGACAAGTTCGAACAAATACAGAGGAATGCACCTACAAACGCACACACATACGCAGAAAAAAACAAGAAGACAAACAGACACATGCCTGCACAAGCAAATACTCAGCTGGGTGCCTTAGCACGCGTGGAACTTCCTACTCAGCTAATAAAATGCAAATGACCTCGTGAACCGGGCCATTATCACACCTTCTC
>JAUTXX010504656.1:0-12301 GCA_032273605.1 Panulirus laevicauda | reverse complement strand
CACAGACATATACATTTATACACATGTACATAATTCATACTTGCTGCCTTTATTCATTCTTGCCGCCACCCCGCCACACGAAATGACAACCCCCTTCCCCGCATGTGCGCGAGGTAGTGTTAGGAAGAGACAACGAAGGCCACACTTGTTAACACGTCTCTAGCTGTCATGTATAATGCACCGAAACCACAGCTCCCTTTCCACATACAGGCCTCACAAACTTTCCATGGTTTACACCAGACGCTTCACATGCAATATACAGTATGTATATAGCCTCTACTTCCCTGGTATTTTTTTTTTACTCAGAATTTAATCTTATGCTTATCCATGAGGCTTTTATTCCATTTTGAATTTTTTACATATTCTCTTCTAAATGGTTTGTCTCATTCGTTTTGTCTTCCCAGCTTTTACGTTTTCATGAATGATTATGTTTCATGCTGTAACCTTATGCCATAGGATAAATTACAGCGTGGGATAGCAGACTTTTGATGATGGGAGATGCATGTTCTTTTGATTTAGTGGAATGAGAAAAAAAGGAAATAGAGTGAGAGATTGCAAGTGTTGAAACTTTTTTCAAGGGTAGACTAGGCAAGATTGTGAATGCTAATGCTGAGACGTTGTGAGACCTTGGAGTGAGATGGAGTGAAGGGCAGTAAATTAGGCGGAAAGATGATACAGATGACTTTACAAGAGAATGAGGGGATTAGGGATGGTTATAGCTTACTGACTGCATGGTGATGTCATAATTCAAGGGAGAAAATGTGTGATGGTTGATCTGAATGGCCAAGAGGGATGAGGAAGAGATGAGAATTGATTGGGTGCCGGGTGCAAATGACATTATGGAAGAATACGTGACGGTGTGCAACAGCTGGCATGAATTTTGCAAAATACGTATATAGCATGTAAAGTTGCCCTTAGATATACTTCGCACAGACACAAGGAAAATTAGTTAGAGAAATGCAAGATGCGTTTGTTTATGGTCAAGGAATAAGATAGGTAGTGTGCATGATAAGTGGTCTAGGAGAGAGCGTCGTATCATGTGGTAGTAATGTGTAATTGGTATTATAGTAGTACAATACAAGGCACAATGAGGGTTAGTCCACTTAGGTAGATAGATAGATAAGTGTAGTATGAGAATTGTTTGGGGGTAAGGATATCTCAAATGATTTTGGATGTATTGGAAGCATTTGGTGTT
Source organism: Panulirus laevicauda (assembly GCA_032273605.1). Classification (NCBI taxonomy): domain Eukaryota; kingdom Metazoa; phylum Arthropoda; class Malacostraca; order Decapoda; family Palinuridae; genus Panulirus; species Panulirus laevicauda. Next base: position 11,106 of record JAUTXX010504656.1, on the reverse strand, counting down.
GGGAGTTGGTGTGAATGGAGACGTTGGTTTCACTTAACTGGTCAACTTAGTAAAGTAAGAAGCCCATTTTATAAATATAGAAATCCATGGTTCAATAATACAATGAGCATGGGTTGAGAATTTATAGAAGTGATGTTTCCTGAGGGGTGCGTTTAATTGATCCTCCCCGTGAGATCGAACATTGTCTGATGAATAGAAGTATTGTCTTCCATATTCTGCAATTCTTTTTTTATCCTCCCACAGGGGCAAAATGGAAGAGAGTCAGGTGAACCCAGTGGAAGAGGAGGAGAAAGAGGAAGGTGAGTTAGAGGATGGAGAACTGGAGGATGACGAAGGGGGAGAAGAAACAACAAAGAACCCCTCCCAACCGCTTCAGTTGAGCCAAGAGGTTAAAGCCAATGAGGCCGACAGGAAAGTGGAGGAGGAGGAGGAACGCCTGGTGTCGAATCGAGTACCCATTGATGTGGACATCAAAGAGGAAGGCAAGAGAAGAGAGGTAAGAGACTGGGAGACATTAGACGTAGTATGTACGCGAAGCCAAGTCAAAGAGATTGAGGAACGTTACCTTTGAGGCGTATCTGAGAAAATGGTTTAGATATCAGGAAAAAGCAGAGGGAAGTGAACAGGTGAAGTCAGGTCGGAGGTCAGGGAACAGGCGGGGGGGGGGGGGGTTTCCTATGTCATTTTACAGGAGGGAGTTTGGTAAACAATCTTTGAATGTAAACAAAACTCTTATGTTGCTTCTGACCTTTCTTAGCTTTGGTATCCTCAGACCCTCTCTGCCCAGCAAACTGCAGTATGCTTTGTCTGCAAAGTGTGTGTTAAGGGTCAGATCGTGAGAAATATAAGTGGAAAGAAAAAAAGTATGTGATAATAGGGACTGGTAAAATTAAGATGAAAAATGAGAATGTAGTTGGGCTGATCATTGGAAAATCCTGGCACCTTTGGTGAGCTCAGTCAGTAAGATGAAGCCTGGACTGCCAAACTAAGGTAAAATTATGTCATCTCCCAGATGCATACTTGTTGAAGCAGCTCTTCTTATTTACATCATGCTCGTAATTTTTAGTTCAAGTTCTTTGTGACTGCTTTTGTTATATAGCCAAACAAATAAGCATGAGTTTTCACTATATTATGAAGAAATGGGTGTATGAATTGCTTGAGGATGATTGTGTATGTAATTCCTGCTTTCCAAAGAGAAAATGGAAATGTGTGAAAATCAGAAAATTTATTGGTAATATGGTTTAGATGGAGAATAAATTAATTGTTTTACCAGGATTGAAGTAAGCTGATTGGAGATGAATCTTTATAGAGTTTCTAGTGATTCATTTACTCTAGCCATTCTTCTGTCAAACAGAGCAAGGAAGGCAAAGAAGAAAAGAAAAGAAAACATAGAGATGATGATGAGGAGAGAGAAAAAAGGAAGAAAAAGAAGAAGAAAAAGAAGCATGTAAGCAGTGATGATGAGGAGGAAGATGGATCCCCAACCCAGAAGGTAAACACCTCCAGTGTTACTAGTCACAAGCATTAGTTCCACTTGTCCCTATTCACGAGAATGAGTTATGATTGTCACAATCACAAGAATTTATTCCACTTGTTATTATCCAGAAGATTTTGTTCTTCTTGTCACAATCATGAATATTGCTTCCATTTGTCACATATCACAGGTATTAGTTTCCCTTGTCTCTTGTTACTGGCATTAGTTCCACTTGCCACTGATCACAATGATTAGTTGTTACTAATCAGAGGCATTAGTTCACTTGTCACTAGTCACAAACATTATTTCCATATTTCACTGGTCGTAAACATTATCTCAGCTTGCCACTAATCACCTTCATTAGTTCCTTTTGTTACAAGTCATGGACACTAATTTTTTATAACTAGTTGCTCTCTTTAGCTCCTGTAGTGGCTGGGATCATCTGATGAAGCAACCTCCTCTATCATATTCAGTACTGTGTAGTTAGTCCTTAACCATCTAAGCATATGAGACAAAAAACTTTCAGTTTTATGATACAACAAACGTTTCCAGCTGTATGAGCTAATGACTCTGCAAACTCTTTGAATGTATATAGTAAATTAAGAAAACAAGTCTTTCCTGACCTGAGCTTATGTTATGTCTTATTAGTGTAAGGAACTTATGATACAGCAAAACTATGCAATATTATGCACTTTTGACTTAGACCACTTATGTTTATTGAACTTGGTGTCAGCACATTCCATCAGTGTTATGAATGTAAAACACACAACTCCCTTGAGGGCTCTAAATATTAGACACAGGGAACACTTTCCATTTTGTGAGACTGTGAAAGAAAAGATACCCTCAGTCATATGGGCTCATGACTTTACATGCCTCTTAAATGACTGATATAATAAAAAATTAAAACAAGAAACCACCTCACTGGACACTTCCTATCTGTGTTTAGTAATGATGACACATGCTTATTTCTTTTGTGTTTTAATCTTACAGTAGACCTCTTTAGTGCACTGACTTTACAACCCAACAAGTACCTTAAATGCTCTTGCTTCACAACACAGGATGCCCCTTTAGTATGCTGACCTTACAACACAGTTGGCCTCTTCAAGGCTCTGACCTTACATCAGACTCCTCTAGTGCTCTGACCATACATCACAACATATTGGCTTGTTCATTGAAGACTGCATAATTTTATTTTCGTCCATACTTGAAGGTTTCACAGCACAATTTTTGTCGTATGGAACAGTCAAAAAGTTGGTATGTGTAGCAGCCCTTAACTACATGAGCCCTACCTATAAATCCAAGAATTTTATTTGTTCTTTTTACTGCTTCTGTGCAGTGCTTACTTATTATTATTACACCCAGGTGTTTTTCTTCTCTTACATTTTATACCTTGAGATTCATACTTTAGCATATCTTCTTGTTTTTAATACCATTTTTACACACTTCCTTTCCACTCTCTTTAAGTGATACTCAGTTTCTGCTGTGTCTGTAGAGGATTTTTGTACCTCCATGTATTCCATATGAAATTCAATTATATTTTGATTAGAATTAATGATATTCATTTGATTAGCTTTCAAAGATAGCACTATGTTTTATCTATGCTCATATCCTAATGTGTACCCTGTAACCACTAGATTCGCAAAATGATTTTAGTTGTAATTAGACTTGAAATTTTTTAATTGACTGATCCCAAATACAGAGGTGTTGCTGGACTGTACCTACTTGAGGTTACACAGTGAGTGAAAGCTCACCTTTGATAAGGCTGCAACATCATCATTTGATGAAACAGAATACAATCTTGTCAAAGATTCAAAGAACTCGCTTCAAAGGAGTACATGTATCACAGCCTTGGGTTGCAGAAACCCCTGGAAAAGAGGTCTTAAGTAATACCTGGACCTTTCTTAGAAAGGGTCCTGGGGTAGTTATGAAGAAATGAAAAAATCCCATGTACAGAATCAGATGTGAGTTTGAATTTTTAACTTTAATTTATCATGGTAAGGCTTATGGGGAGCTCCTTCATTTTGTTAATTTTTTTAATGCATTGATTTTACTTCTTTTTGCCAGTTCCTTCACCATAAGATAATAACACCAACTTTTGATGGCAACATGGGATTTGATGCTATGCTGCAGCAGGAAATGCTCCTTAGAGGACGTTCTCCACCAGCAGGCATGATGCCATACGGAGCCCCTCCTCCTGGCCCTTTCAATAGTCCACATCCAGGGTTTCCACGGTCACGACCCATGTCAGGTAAAGAGGTTTGAAACTAACAGAATATTTCATGATGCTTTTCAACTTGTTTGACAGTACAGTAATTTATAGAAATGGGATGTGGCAGAGTTATGTAACCACATAAAGGATAAGCAATACTGGCAAACACTAATATGCTTCTTTACCACCTTGTTACTGCCAATATCTGCAGCAGAATCTTTAGTGGAGCAATTATCCTTGAGAAAGGTTGTCATATGGGAGAACATACATTACATAGGGGTAAGGAGGCAGCACAGATGACATTGTTGGGAATGATGAGACAGTACAGCATACATTGTTGGGGATGAAACGGTACAGTATTCTTTATTTAGTTTGAGGATATAGAAGATCATACACTGCATCTTTTAGTGATGTAAGAAGAGGCACGAACTGTGATCAAAATTTTTATCATATGGAAAAGGATTAGAAAAGAATTGGGTTTCTTTAGGATTGTGTTGAAATTTGCAGTATGAACTTGGAGATCACAAGAAATTTACTCAGATTTTGAAAAGTAAACAAGACCTTGAACAGAAGTCAGAGTCCTACTTACTTGCTCATTTTGCTGGAATTTTGTGCTCACTGTCATTCTAGACTACTGTAAGATCCTGAGTTTAGGTATGCAGTAGATAATGAAGTAGAAGTTAGTTTAAGCCTTTATTGTCAGGACAAAACAAAAACATCATGAGACTTATTATGATTTCTTCAAAGCAGTGAGTGTTTGTACTGTTGGATTTGATTGCAGTCTCTTGGTATAGGCAGTGTGATGTACTCTGTTGTGGATCTCCCTTGGAATTCTTATCATGGTGGAGTAGGGGTTTAGGTCCAAAGACGGGTCCCCCATAGGAACTGAAGCATTTTGCATTCAGACATAGTAGAAGCCACCTTGAATTACATAAGCAAAAGTTCAAGAATTTTCTTAAGGAAAATTCATGCTTTGAAATCTAACATGGTAGTGCAAGGAAAGGAGCTTAATGGTAGAGCAGCACTGTTACATTCTTAGGGAGACCCTTGTCTAAGAACTATTATTATGATTTTACCGTTTTGGTACCATGATACACACCCTCCTTTTTTACATAATTCCTCTCCATCCACTTTTAACTCCCCAACCACTTCAAATAGTATTCATATAGGATGCTTGCAGCTTGCTAACCATTTCACTGTTTAATACCTTTGAATCACAAGTACTAGTAACTGGTGTTATTTGCTCCTCCAGCAGATCTTATACACCTGATGGAATATGTATTTCCATTCATTGCCTTCCTTTAAGCTCTGGAAATTTGCCTGGTTTTCAGAATTCTCTTTGATATATCATTTGTCTTTGCAAAAGGTACCACCAGAACAATTATATTCATTGGGCTATGGTCAAGTGACAAAAATGGTAATGTGAATAAAAGAAATATAATTTTGCTCTTACATTGAAAGTGGTGTGAGGAAGAGGAAGGGTAGGTCTGTAGTGACTCCAAGAGATTATTTGTATACTATTTAAACACTTTGAGCATTGCTTGTTGACATTATTGCTTACATGTATCAAACTTCAGTATCTTTCATGAAATCAAACTTAGATATTTTACATATATTTCGAAATAGACTAGCACATTCGTTTTTTTATTATGTTATTACAATTCATGTTTTACTTTTCTGTACAGATTATGATTCTTTTGAATCTGGATCTGATTCTGAGATGCGAGAACGTCATGAACGCCGACCAAGACGTATGAATAGAAGATACAAAAGGTCTCGCTCCCGATCCCGATCACCATCCCGCAAAAATGAGGCATTTTGCATGTATTATATGCACGGCAGTTGTCAGAGAGTAAGACATTTTGAATGGTTTCATTTGTTATAATCCTAGAGTTAAACATCAACATGTACTCGGTCAATACTGATATGACCTATTTTCTAGAACTGTACTGTTTTTAGATTGATATTTGGCCATTCTTCAATAGTTTCCTGGTGCTATCTCACTGATGCAGGATGTGGCAATCTAATATGATAAATGAATAATGAATATATATATTCAATAGTTACATATTATACTTGATTGCCAACTTCCTGTGTTAGCAAGGTAGCACCAGGAAACACATGAAGAATGGCCCATCCACTCATATACACTCATATACATAAATGCCCATACATGCACATATGCATAGATATACATATATACACTTACATATTCATACTTGCTTGCCTTCATCTATTCCTAGCGATACCCCACCCCACAGGAAACATCATCACTGCCCCCTGCTTCAGCGAGGTAGTGCCCGGAAAACAGACAAAAAAGGCCATATTCATTTACGTTCAATCTCCAGCTGTCATGTGTAATACACTGAAACCACAGCTCCCTATCCACATCCAGGCCCCACAGAACTTTCCATGGTTTACCCCAGACATTTCACATGGCCTGGTTCAGTCCATTGACAGCATGTCGACCCTGTTATACCACATCGTCCCAATTTACGCTATTCCTTGCACACCTTTCACCCTCCTGTATGTTCAGACCCCAATCACTCTTTACTGCTTATAAGTACTAAGTGTGAATTATTTTTCTTAATTTCATTTTTTCAGGGAAGGGGATGCCCATATTCACATGATATACAGCCACAGCGCAAGATGGAGCTTTGCAAATTTTACTTGATGGACTGTTGTGCAAAGAAAATGAAGTGTCTTTACATGCACAAAGACTTCCCTTGTAAATATTATCACACGGGTCTCAAATGCAAGTCTGCTGAAAAATGCAAGTTTAGCCATGATCATCTTACTGATGCAGCTCGCAATGTTTTGTTGAAGGTAAGTGAAGACTTGAGAAAATGTGAAGATATTATTTGTTTTTTAAAACTCACTGAATGTGTTTTTCCTTACAAGAGTCACAAGTAAGGAAAACCTGAATCAGAAACAAGATTGTAGTATCAGATTTAAGCTGGACTTAGGTAAAATATTTTTTGACAGTCGGGTTGTATTTATTTGGAAAGTTTTGTTATGTTTTATCAGTTTACGATTATTAGTTGTATGAGCTTTTAGTGTTAGAATTGACAGTAGTTTTGATGAGTTTATTCTAAAGTGGTAATTTTATCTGTTTAGAGGGCCAATCAGCTATTAACTCTCAAGGCTGTACTGTATCAGTAAGACATCTAGTAATCCTGAAACTGCAATTTGGTCTTCATTTGATGATGCTCAGTTCGCTTTTGTTATCATCGTTTTGATAATTTAAGCTGAAGAGTTACACTTTTTGTGCATAGTGTAGTAACTAGAAATTTATTTTGTATTTTAGGGGTTAACAACAGGAGTAATAGAATTTATTAAGAAATCATTTATTATGCTGTGCATGTGACAGATGACATCTCATTTGTCAGATATAATTGATTGATTTTTTATAGTGGCTAAATTTCTGGATTCTTAGGGAGTGCTTTAGGATGACATGTGTCACCTAAATTTTGCTACCTACTGAAAGTGACAGATGACATTAATAGTTTTTTATCCGGACTTTGAACCTACTGGAATGAGAAAATCTTATATATTACTTATACATTATGATAACCTATACTGCTGGTACCAGTTGTGCAAGGGCTATTGGCTGACATTTCTAAATGTAAATGAATATCCTCCTCAGTGATGATTGCATATATGGTTATCAGTATGTAACTCTAGAAACTGAACTAAATGGCCTTGAAGTTCCTCACAGAATGTGTATCCTAGGTTCAAAGCTGGCTTGTACAAACCATGTATGCCATATGCCACTTTCATAAGGTCAGGAGGACCCATCAAGATCTAGAAAGTTAGCCATGATATCACTATTTAAATACTTTTGCATGCATCATAGCAACAGGCTCTTTGCACTTTTCTATCTCTTTCTTCATGTGGTTGGGATCAGCTTCCAGTATCTGGTAGCCAAAACAATTTACAGAATTCCTCAGTTGATGTTTTGAACTTTGCTGCTATTTTTGGATATTATTAGCAGCTGTTATATTTTGAGAAAATTTTGCTTGTATCACTTTCTTCATGGAGAAAATTTAATTTCCCAAAAGAAGAAACAGAGAAGGGGGCCAGGTGAGGATATTCCCTCAGAGGCCCAGTCCTCTGTTCTTAACGCTACCTTGCTAACGCGGGAAATGGCGAATAGTTTGAAAGAAAAGAAAAAGTGCTTACGTAGATATGTTAAGTTTCATAAATGCAGTTTATGCATCATAACAGTCTTTAAAAACTTCTAATTGTGTATGTTTTATTAGCACATAGAGCTGGCTCCAAAAGATATACTTGGCGACTTTCCTCGCTTAACTAAAGAAGCTGCTCATCTTGTGGTGGCAATTACTGAGGCACATCGGAGAGGATCCCCAATGGATGTTGAAAATATACCTGGAGCTATGGAAATAAAGGGCAGAGGCTTTAAGTGTGAGTGAAAAATCTTATTTTTGTTTCTCATTTGAGTATCAAGGATTATTGTGCATATCTTAAAAGTGTTTGACTATACTTACTTGAAGTTCTCCAACAGCATTCATCTCTGTTTTCTATGAGCATCAGATATGTGAATCATATAGATGTGGTAGTTCTTATAACTCATATATTCTTTTTGTTGTACCAGATGTAGACAAAGCAATAAAAAATCTGGCTAAGAGGCAGGAGGCACGGATGAAAAACATGCAGAAAGAACAGTTCCGTGAATCAGCAGGGACTGATAGGGTTATGAGCCCTGAGCATCAGCCAATGGATAGGTTAACACATCAGAAACCAGAGGATATTGGTGTCAAGTCTCCACCCAGGGAGATGCGAACCCCACCACAAAGTAAGTGTTCTGAATATGATTTTGATAAAGGTTTAGTGCAGTTTAGAACTGATCACTTATTTTGATTGCTCTATTTTGATAATACACTTTTCCCTTGTAGTGTATGGGTTCTCATTGCTTAGATTCAATCATTCAGTTTATTTTTAAAGTAAAACTCAGTTTGCATGACATTAGTTCACACATATCCAGCCAGATTGAATGGCCAAGGTCTTGGCTGACCCAGTTCCAGACCTGAAGTTAGTCAAATCTGGATATTGCTGGATTTTGTTAATTTTCATTTTTTCTTATTTCATATTTATCCACTGTTTCCTGTGTTATTGAGGTAATGCAGGAGGTAATGAAAACAGGCCACATTCACTCACTTCCATTCTCTTATCCACTACCTTGCTGCTTCATATTCTCTGGTTCAGTTCACTGACAGCATGTCACCCTTTTTATACCACATCATTCCACAGCTTTCACCCTCTTGCACATCCTTATCTATAACCCAGGCTGACATCCTTGCAGCATTGTTGTGAATACTGTACTTTTAAACATGCTCATTTTCTTATATTTTATTGATTTAGCTATATTAAGATATCAACATACTAGTATGTTATATACACGTGTGGTGAGATTGTCTTATGAATATGTTCTGGCTGTAACACTACTAGGCATTAGGTTTGCCCCTCCTAAATGTGTAATATATATAACTCCAGATAATTTGCATGCTGTTATTCATATACATTGTTACATATATTCGTTGCTGCCTTGGCATTGTGAAAATGATGCACTTTCTCCCACTGCATTTTGATGGTTATTGACAAATCAAGTTGAAAAAACATGGGCATAGGATATGGAAACAGTGTCTGTGTTGTTAGTAGATATTGTCTACCTCACTACTTTACTGTTTACCGTGCCTAGGATTTTTAAATGCCTGAGAACACATTTGGCTCATTTTACAGTCAGCTAGTGGTGTCACATTCCGTGTATGGCACAGCATTCTGTGGGTTAAGATAAGTTATAACTTGTATGTAGAACGTAGATTAATTGCTGGAGAGCATCTTTGTCTTAAAGTGCCCTTTAATGTATAATTGAACTTCCCTTTGGATTTGACATTTGTTTGTATGAATACATATAGGACTTTTTATAGTGTCATTGTACCAGTTTCATAAGCTGTGAGCTCAGTTATAGGACTTTTTATATTGTGTCATTGCACCAGTTTCATAAGCCGGCTGCTTCATAAGCTGTGAGCTCAGGACATTTCTTTGCTTTGATTTTACAAAATGATATTTGGTTTACCAGTTATTTGCATCTAAGGGCTTGCTCATTTTCATTAGCTGAAAGATACCGTCTTCCCCAGATGGCTACCTATTTACCATATTTTTATTAGATCTAAAATGGAAATATTTTATTTGCTCCTCAGATATTTGAGGCTGTAGTTGTTAAATGGATATGATTGGCTTTTGCCCATTATCTAGTAAGGTTTCCTTCTAGAATATGAACATTTTGTCCTTTATTCACCATCAGACCAAGAAAACTAGTTTTCGCTCTTGCTCATTCTTGGTTCTAGACTGAGGAGCCATATACATATCACAGTTGGCCCATTGTTGACTTTACCCTAAATGATGATGTGTCTTACTGACAAGGCATAAAGAGCATGAAGAGGTGATTTTAGTGGTAGGGCAGAGTTTTTTTTGCTGTATAATAATTGCTAACAATCATAATTTGGTCATTTGTGGAATATTGGGTTGCAGCCTCTGCAAACACTGCACTAGATTTACCCTCTGCTGGTTGCCTGTTAAGGATGAAGCACTAGATGCTAAGAAACAGCACTAGAGTTCACTAGTTATGGAGACTTTATATTCTTGGCTGCCTTCTTGAGGGAGTTCCAAAGTGGAACAGGCATTGGAGATATAGATAGATAGATTGTGAAACAATTTAGATTACTATATGGTTTTGTAGTGTTTGCATATAGAGTAATATGTCTAAAAAGAAATTTAAAAGGAAATTCAGGTTCATTTACCCTCTTCTTGACTCAGAAATGAGTCTAAGACTATAACCTATATTTTTAAACCTCCATATTATTGTGATTCCAACACAGAGTCTGAATGGAAAATCTTGTATCTTAGGAGAACTAGATGCATGCTTTCATGTTTTTCCAGAAACTGTATTACTCTAGAAATTGATTGCCAAGCAAGATATATAGAGCTGTATTCACAGTAGTGTGAAGAGCCCTTACATATATGAACATGATAAACCTCTTCGACTATAGTCATGCACACTCAGGTTAGTGGCCAATTTGAAGGTGGGTGGGGAAGGAGGATGGAGGAATGTATTATGAAGTCGTTAAGACAACAATGAAAAGTTCAAACCATGACTTAGTATGTAAGTACACTTTTTATCTTTAAGAAATTATTGAGTTTTGAGTTATTTAGATTCTATATTCAATTGCTAATAATATTTTTATATATATATTTTTTATTTTTTTTTATTAACCTATGTCGCTGTCTCCCGCGTCAGCGAGGTAGCGCAAAGAAACAGACGAAAAATTGGCCCAACCCACCCACATACACATGTATATACACACACATCCACACACGCAATTATACACACCTATACATCTCA
>JAUTXX010504602.1:0-12305 GCA_032273605.1 Panulirus laevicauda | reverse complement strand
GCGTCTGGGGTAAACCATGGAAAGTTTTGTTGGACCTGGATGTGGAAAGGGAACTGTAGTTTTGGTGCATTATACATGACAGCTAGAGACTGAGCGTGAACAAATGTGGCCTTTGTTGTCTTTTCCGAGCGCTACCTTGCGCACATGCAGGGGGTTGTCTTTTCATGTGTGGCGGAGTGGCGACAGGAATGAATAAAGGCACAAAGTATGAACTATGTACATGTGTATATATGAATATGTCTGTGGACGTATATATATATATATATATATGCATACGTTGAAATGTATAGGTATGTATATGTGCATGTGTATTCGTGTATGTATATACATGTGTATGTGGTTGGGTTGGGCCATTCTTTCGTCTGTTACCTTGCGCTACCTCATTAACCCGGGAGACAGCGACAAAGTATAATTTATAATAAATATAAAGATATTTGGACTCAAAATCTTCTACCAGCATAATGCTCAGCAAACAACAAAAAAGGAGGGAAAAGGAGAGGTTACCTTGCCTAATAAATAAAATACGCTCGGGTTATCTAATGTCAGTGTTAGCTAGGACAGACTGGGGATGCATCTTAATATATCAAATATTGGTATGGGACTTACCCTTATGTGTGAAGTGCCAGGACTCTCAGCTTCTAAACAAAGATCCAAGACAGTGACTGTCAGTTCTCCATCTAAAAGAGGGTAAACCTGGCAAAGTAGATAAGAACATGATAATAAATTCACAAAACTCTGCAGGGTACTATTCATGTAGAATCAAACATTTCTTTGTGAATTTACAAAAAAGATCTTGAGAAAGGGAAAATTTGTACTTACAGTGACCATCCTGTCCTTATCCAAATAGACAAGGGAAGCAATATCACTTTCTGCAGTTTGAAGTTCAAAGAATCCTGATCCACCAGTTAATGTCAAGTCCAACTGAAAAGAAGACCATTCATGTAAAATAGGAATCCAGAAAGTTTATATTGTAAGTATCATATAATACAATCACCCAACAAAACAATGTTCTATCTGTGTCTATGTCTCTGTTGCCTGTTCCCTCTGGAAACCTCTTCAAGAAGGTGGCCATGGCAAGAGAGTCTCCTGGAGAACTCAAGCAGTGGTCAACTCTAGTGCAGTATTTCAGAGGCTCCTGCCTAATGTTCATCAACTTCTACAACTTAGTAAAAACAAAAAAATATTTTTCTAGTAATCGATTAATACACCAATTCAGAAAAACAAGCAAATACAAGTTATGGAAAAAAATAACAAGAAAGAGGTAAAAAGTACAACCTTTTCTCCACAGGAAACTATGCTCCTTGCCACAACTATGCTGCAGCATCCTGCTGTTATCTTAATTACTGAAATCTGCATCAATCTTCTAGACGCGGGAGACAGCGACATAGGTTAATAATAATAATAAAAAAAAAAAATATATATATATATATATATATATATTTCTTTTAGGTCTGAAAACATTTCTTTCACAACTTCCCTGTACTTCTGCCTTTTGGCATTCACTTATATGTCTATCCATTACCTTTAACTCTACTTACAATGATATAGGAGTGAAAATGCATAAAACTTTCCACATCCTAAATCATACCCAAGTTACTGTGCGTGCTCATATGAACATATATGTCTCAACTCACATCTTTTGCATTCTAAACAAAATGTCTACACTTATTAATTATCAATTATTGTCATGGTGTACTTATCCTCAGCCTTTAGAGCTTAATTGCTCCCCCTGTCCACCTCTTTCCAGATCAAAAGTCTTCTTGTATCTACTCACACTATTGCAGTCTTTTATCTGTTAAACATTCTAAATGTCTAGACTAACATGACAGCTTCACATCAATGTATTCTCCAAATTTCTTCACACCACACACTGAAGTCATATCTTCTTTCCTTCAGTTCTCCTAAATCTTACAATACTACAAAAATTATATATCTTTCCTAGTAATTTTTTTTTCTGCTGTACCTAAGAAAACTCAAATTTCAAGTCATTATGTAAGAGCTGGAACAATCAGTCTATCATGCTGACTTTTTGGGTAATGTGCAGTTAACTTGTATCCAATTACAAAATCTTTTGCTGTCATTATGTCTCCTTCCTCTTTGTTGCTATACTTAACTTCAGCTCACACACTGCCATCCTTGTGAAACATCATCTAAATTCTTCTTTCACACTAATAACACACCACTGCCCTTCCCTTTCAAAAACCATCTTTCCTCTTGCATTTACTTTGAACATTTTCCCATTTATCATCATAGCAATTTACCTCTCTCCCCAACTCCTCTATAATCTAACTAAGAAAAAAAAGCAACATCTGCATACAAAAGTGTAGCAGCTTTCACCATATTTCAGCTGTATCCCACTATCACCTCATCTCACCCGATTTCAATCAATACCCAATCCACTAAATTACAAAATAAAAGTGACAGCATGCAATCCTAATACATTTTCATGTCATCTTCATATCAGCCATCCTAATGCACCCACACATCTTCATTGCACTCATTCATACCATTATTCATTCTCAGACACTACTTTTATCAAGACATCTAATAACATCATTCACCAGACTTTGATACACACAGTGGCCATAACTTTATAGAATCTTTTTCTTATTGATTCATTATACATGATAAGTGCCATGTAAAATTTCTTCTTCCCTATATCTTTCTTCATGACCAGCCAAAGTGCAAATATTTGGCCTATACATTGTCATTCCTTACTAAATCTTTCCTGTTCCTTACCTAAACAGAGTTCAATAATACTTTTAGCACAGTTAATTCTACAACCTATCTTACTATGTTATGAAGACATTCTTAACTAAGTCTTCCAATCCTTTTCACTCTCTTTTATCTCAAATAGTAGAAAAAAAACAAAAAACACTGCCTTTGTATCACTAAACCCATAAGCTATATGCTAGTAGATATTCAATTTAATTTCAAAAAGATGAATAGGGATGCGTTCAAAAGATATTTCTTTTTTATACCTTCTCGCCTTGTCCCTCCTACGCGAGGCAGCAACAGGGACAGATGCCTGAGCCTTAGAGGGAAAATCCTCACTTTGCTCCTCCCTCCCAACCTGAGTAAAGGTAAAGTAATGAGGATGGGACACAGTTAAAGAAGGCCTTAATATGAATATTATCTAGCAGGAAATAAGCATCAGGACTCTGTGTATTAGTGGGATTTGGGAATCGACATTGTCTCTAACCATACCAGTTTCCAACGTTAGGAAAACAGGTAAGGACACAAAATTCTTGCTAGTAAATATTAGAAGATATTTCAAGTACAAAGATATGAAAATTTTAGCAAGCTGCTCACATCCTACACGAGACCAAAACTAGAATACACTTCTCATGTTTCTCACCATACCTAAAGCAGCACAAAGAGCTAATAAAAAAGTCCAGTGGAGGGTAACAAAAATGGCATCAGAATCAAGAAAGCTGAGTTACAGGGAAAGTCTGAAGCTTTAAATATGCACATGTTTGAAATAGGAGTAAGGACTGACTTTATCAAAACATTTAAATGAGAATAAATGGCTTTTTGAGTGATGTATGGGTAGATCAACTTGATATAATGTGAAATTAATGAAGAAACTTGAAGAAAAAGATGTAAAGAAGCACACTTACAGTTTAAGAGTGGTGGATGAATAGAATGAACTGATTGAGAATGTGGTAAATACTGTTAGTATATAGAAATTTAAAACGTTGAACAGTAGTAGAGTAAGAGCAAGACATGGGACCCTGGGAGTGTAAAACTACCTCCCCATACAGCACAAATAGGTACATACACACACACACACATATAAACACACAACTCCCTACATGTGTCATATATCAGGAAAAACAGCCTTGAAAACAGTTCAGCAGACATTTATAGATATAATACTATGACAGATACTTCACTGAAAAGCCTTACTATTGCTCCTACCCACCTTGTTATCCTTATGCTGGTAGAGAATGGCAGAAGATGGCTCGAGTACAACATCCTGAACCAAATTAAGAAGCAAAGAAGCTGAGAGAAGAGGCACAGTTTGCTGTCCAGCTACTTCAGACACCATCTTGTTGAAGCCCATTAGTTTAACGCCAACTAAAACCTCTCCCACTTCTCCAACTGGGTTAAGTACCTGGTGAGCTACAAGGAATATCAAAATCTTTCTTATCATGTACAGCATTTCCTATCACATACAGTAGGTAACTTTCATACAGAAAAGGTGTTTGTACTAATTTGTAATCCTTATCAAATGTCTTACTCTATACATATCACTGCAAGCAACCAGTGGTCAAGTCCCAGCTCACAAACCTCAGCACTTTTATTAACAATGCATGCCTCATAGTACTGTATATTGCTATGAAATTCATGCCTCAAGACAAATTCTAAACATAATAGGAGACATTTATTCATGGAGAATCTAAGCAAACTCCAGTGCTCAAATTGAACCAAATTTAGAATATCCTATGATGCATAAATCTACATGATAAAAACATTTACCACCATAAAAACATACTGATAATAACTTTTCAGCTATACACACATACAACAAAAACTTAAAACAGAAATGATAATAATACATGGGTATTTTTTTTTCCATTTTCCAAAAGAAGGAACAGAGAAGGGGGCGAGGAGAGGATATTCCCTCAAAGGCCCAGTCTTCTGTTCTTAACGCTACCTCGCTAACGTGGGAAATGGCGAATAGTTTGAAAGAAAGAAAAGAAAGAAGTGTAAATGGAATAACACAGGAACAAATGAAGGCTGTAACAAAATGAAAGTTATCCAAATCTTCAGATATTTCATTTTCTTATCCAAATCTTCAGATATTTAATTTTTTGTTTTATTCATCTGTCAATCATTATCATTCCACATTTATGGGAATGTTATATGTCCCAGAAATTTCTGTCACCTTTAATTTTTCTCATAAGGCTGTCAGAGTGGAAGGATCGAGGAAAAGGGAGGACCAAGGAGAAGGTGAAAGGATGAAGTGAAAGATGCTTTGAAGGCTTGAGGCCTGGATATGCAGGAAAATGTGATGCATGCAGGGGACAGAGCAAACTGGAGTGATGTGGTTTAAATAGGACAATGTGCTGTCAATGGGCTGAACTAGGGCATATGAAGCACTTGGGGAAATGATAGAAAAGCCTGTGGGGCCTGATTGTGGTTAAGGGGCTCTAGTTTTGGTGCATTATAAATATGAGTGAGAGAGTGGACATGAGCAAATAGGGCCATTTCTTCATCTGTGTTCCTGGCACTACCACACTAACATAGGAAAAGACAAACATATATGAAAGAAAATAGTAAGCAATAAACACATACTTTTCATTGGAAGAACAAAGCCATGTGAAGTAGTGATCTGAGTGAGGCTGGAGGGTTCGTCTGGTACAACTGCTAATGCTTCATTTGACACACTCCACTTCAAAACCAGAGAGGAAATATTGTCAAACTTCCGATTCTCAGAGTCAGTAACAATCACTTCCATTTGGAGAGGTTTGTAGCATGGAGCAACAGACTGTAAAGCAATACGAAACAAAAGAAAATATTATTATTCTGATAATCGTACCTTCAGCACCTATCAACTGCCGACAGAATGAAAATTATATTATCAAATGTTGCAGAAAGTATGCAAATAAAACACAGTAATAAAAAGAAAACTAGAGTCTTTCAGTTTAAATACAAAAATACTCTACAGAATGGGATTCTAGAGCTGGAAGGTAAAGGTAAAGGTAAGAAATCTGGAGTAAAATAAATGCATACAATCAGACACATGGTTGGTTATAAAGTACAGCAGATGGGATGTATAAGCACATAACACAGTAGCACACAAAAGAATAATACAGAATAGGGAGCATGCCTAGCTAAATACAGTATCAACAATGGAGACTGAAAAATTTACTGAATGAACTAAGTTGCATGCATTGATAATTACAAATAAAAATACAGATTATGAAAATCTACTGTATAAACTGTCCCCTCTTGTCGTAGCACCTCAAAATATCAGAATCTTCTCAACTAGAGATACATACAGCAGTAGTATAGTTAAGGTACAAGGAAGAGAGGTAGATTACACAAGATGGAGAGAAATGATTAGGGTTAGGGATATTTCAAATGAGTGTTGTTGGGTAGTGAACTGCAACAACATGGAATGGAAGCATTTTACATACAGAGTGGTGGCTTTGAACATCAAAGTTAAGGAATTCTTTCTTCCATTTTTCTCTCTTCCCAGAGTATTTCCACCTTTAAGAATCAGATGCACAAACATCTAAGGGGCTCTAGCTGATTTTCACTTTTTTTCTGAGCAATTCTCTTTTCCATCCAAAATTGCTGTGATTTGGGTGTTTCTGCTCATGTTGTGTGTGTGTGAGGGATGCCTCATTAGAATGAACTTAAGAGTGTTAGTGAAAGTCAAAAGCTCTTCAATAAATGTGTAGAACCATCTTTCATTTTAAAACACTGGGCAAGAGTTGAAGATATATTTATGTGTTTTCAGAGACTGCATGTACCAGACCTACCTCATCAAATACCCCACAGAGGTAAATTCCAAAAAATGCTTAAGGAAGCTAATTCGGGGTGTCAGGAGTTGAAAAGGGTGGGAATATTTTGCCTGTTTTGAAAAATAATGAAAGGTATGAAAGCTTACAAATCATAAGACAACTTATATGAATTGCAAAGCTAAATGCCTCTTTTTGAACTAATTCTTTCTCCTGTTTTAAGAGGTAATGCAAGGAACAAACGAACAAAAGCATTATCTGCACACATCTAATCCCTTGCTATCATGTACAGTACAATTAAATAAAAACATAAGACCCATAGCCAATCCTCACAGACTACTCAATGTCTTTCTCTGACTATTTCAGCCCAGTGACAAAATAATGCCCGCATATACTACATTACTATAACTCATTTTATAACCCACACTATCTTTACTGTATGTATTCCCAGTGAATTTCCACTCTTTGATTACAGGTAATTAATAAATAGTCAATCATTATCTTTCTTGGTGGAATGTACCAGAACATTTATCTTTGTTCCATATACCTTGTAGAAAGGCAAGGAGGGACAAAAATGAATGTAGAAATTAGAAGTACATGTTTGTTAAGTGTATCTACGAAAGTGTGTGGGAAAGCAGTGATTGAAAGGGTGGTAGGAAGCACAAGCATATTACTAAGGAGGAGCAATGCTTCAAGTGTTTTGTTTAGATGAATTCATGTGAAACTGAAATTGGAGAAATAGTAAACAGCATATAGCACTAATGGGTCTGGAAAAAATCACGAGAGGGATGACAGAGATGCCTTGTGGAAAATACTATATGCACTAGCTTTGCCATCATAATCTCATCATAGGTACTCACAGGTACATACTACACAACACTCCCACACCTTCCCCAATAGAATTATCTATAAAATATAACACATCTGGTTTTAAAACCTTCACTCCATTTTCCTTTAACATCTTAAATCATAAGCTTGTTATACACTATCATTACATATTCAAGTAAACCTAAAAACTAAATCCTACAACATGCATATATCACTTAATCGTCTCATATTCCCCTCCCGTTCAAATGTGCATCTCATAAGAACCAATTGCAATGCACCACAATGTATGGCACCTATCAAAAACAGGAAAAGCTACTTCAATAATTATATTTTATACCACATCACAACTTACTACACCAAGCTCTGCAGTAGCTGGACATGAGGAAAGGGCAGCAACGGGTCTCTTGATAATGGCTGCCAAACTTATAGCATCTGGCAAGGCACACACAACTCTCACAGAAGCACTAACCTGAGGGTGCATCATCAACTGAATTAATACAATAACAAATTCTTTCTTAATCACACACAGCCAAATTTTCATATAACATAGGATAAATTGCAAGGCCACCTACAGGCATCTTTTATACTACAGTAACCAAAATTTGTCACATGACATACTCAAAACAATTTCTCTCATAGTACAAATATCTTTTATATTTGTCTGCTGTCTTCTACCTCAACAAAGTAGTGGAAGGAACAGACGACTCAGTTTTGGAGAGAAAAATCAAAATCTTTTCCGAGCTCCTTTGTCCTCACATACAGTGACCTCTCTGTTTACACACTCTTCAATTCACCCAGGAATTTAGCTCCCTCAACCATCTCATGGGCCATTTCAGTTTCCATAGTTCCATTAGATGCCACGTCTGCTTACAAATATCTAAAATATCCCACTTCCTCCTGGTTCTCTCCACTCAAACTCCAATCAATCTGTCTCTTTGCTACATCTAATGACTTTCCTTTTAGCCACATTTACCCTATACTTTCATACACTCTTCCAAACCAAGACACCAGCTTCTGCAGTTTCTCATTTGAATCTGTCACCAGTGGTGTCATCAGCAAACAAAGTTGCAACTGACTTAGCTCCTAGCAACTATCCCCCGAGAGACTACATACCTACCCATCTTCTCAAGGACCATGTATTCAATTCCTTCACCATCCCAACCATAAACATGTCAAACAGCTACGGTGACATCACACATCCCTGCTGCGGACCCACCTTTACCAGGAACTGCCCATCCTTCTCTCTTTCTATTTACACACACACACACCTTAACCTCTTGAGGAACACTCTTCACTGCTTCTCACAGCTTTTCTCCCACACCATATATTCGTTTACATTTTCCACAGAGCATCTCTACCAACACTATCATATGCTGTCTGCAAATCCACAAAAGCTAAACAAACTCTTCTATTCCTCTATGTCTTTCTCATGCAGATTTTTCAAAGCCATCACCTGATCCACATCTTTACCACTCTTGAAACCACATTGTTCCTCCCCAGTATGATAACACCACACTCTTGATCACTATTCTCTCATATTACTTACTCAACAAACTTATACCACTGTAATCTGAGCATTCACTTTTATCACCCTTGCTTTTATACATTGGCATTACATATGTATTCTGCCAATCCTCCAATCACCATAAACATCTTAAAAATCTTAATTAGCCAATAAACAACACAGTTACCTCCTTTCTTGAAAAATTCAAAGGCAATCCCATCTGCACCAGCTGTCTTCCCACACCTTATCTTACAGAAGGCTTTTGTCACTTCTTACTCTCTTGCTTCATCTACCTGCCACCACATCACTTGCTCCATCTCCTCCTCATCTAAAATCTGCCTGTTACCATTTCTTCATTTGCCCCATGTTAATTCCATTTGTCCTTTTGTTTTCCTCAATCAACCTCCTTCCAAAATAGAGGCTTGGAGCTGTGGCAAGCAGCTGGCTGCTACTTTGTATAGTTTCTGTGTGAAGACCAGCCACTCGAAGAGTGACTGATTTTATACCTCCATTTTTACCTGAATGACAAAGCTATGACATTTTTTCCTTCTTTCATCTTTGCCTCTTTCTATAACCAGTTCTTCCATTAAGAATCAGGTTTACATACACCTGAAACTGAGCATGTGGTGTGCATTTTTGTCTAACATGCCTATAACCCTTACAAATGAAGGAGAAACTGGCCTTGAAAATAGGAGGAACATGTACTTAACTCTAAGTAAAGTCTACAAATGTCACACAGATTAATGATCCCAGGCACTCAATCAAACATTTGCCATCCTGAATATCTTGAATTACTAACTTCTTCATCTTAAATTTGCAGAGAAAGGAAACATAAAGCTTGTTGTAACCTGATATAACCACTTATAAGTTAACCTGAGTTGCCTGCCATCTCCTAAAAGTCAAGGGATACAAGCACTAATTCAAAATGTTACTCAGCATATGAATGTCTATCATTTGTTTTCATGTCTTTTAACATGAATTTTATCATCCTACAAACTGAGGATAGAACCAGTCACATTATTATGGTAGTAAAATACGAGTGATGACTTTCTTGCTACGACACATTTACAGGGATATATATCTAATGCTTCAGTATTGAAAAATAAGAAATTATTGAGCTGTAAGCAGCATGTTGTCATAGTGGAACTAATACTACACCATAATTACAAGATGAATCATGACATACACTTTGAGGATTAACAAGTGTTGGGGATGGACTGTTTCCTACAGTTACGGTAACTGTGAACTCTCCAAGATCAAGGCAAAATACTTCCACAGCATGAAGGTCTGAATGTTTCTTTACTCCAATCAGAAGCTTTACTTCAACTTTTTCTGGATCATCAACCTCCACTGAAATAAACATAGACAAAATTAAAGTTTAAATTTGACAATCAAATCCCTACCAAACTGTCAGTACAATTATTTTCAACTGATAACTAATAACATTATATAACTAGGAAAGGCAAAATAGGATAGACTTTTTATTCCTGAGGCTTACAGTAATGATCCTCACTTGGCTCCTTATTCTCAACTGTTACAAGGTAATAATTCAAAAGGAGAGGATTTCCAGGTCCTGTTCCCACACCTATTAGTCACCTTCAACAAATAACAATAAAAATGATTTATGAGAGGTGGAGTGAGAGAGCATCAGCAAACTTCAGGGACCTTACAAATACATGCTATATAAGTAAGTGAATAGTGTGACGAGAACAAGAGAAAGCAGATGGGTATACCAGTGAAGGGGGCAGATGGGGAAGTGGTAACAGGCAAGAAAGTGGTGAAAAAGGAATAATAAAGTGAGTATTTTGGAGGACCGTTGAATGTGTTTGATGATAGAGTGGTGCATGTGAGGTATTTGAGGCATGGAGGTATGGGAAGCGAGAGACTCAAGGAAATGGTTTGGTGAATAAAAAAGAGATGGTGAATGCCTTGAATTAAAGGAGTGGAAAAGTTGCTAAGTGGATGGGAAAGCACTGAATTTTTCAAGGCACGGGGTGACTGTGCTGTTGATTGGTCAGTTAAGATTTTCAATGTATATATGGCTCAAGGTGAAGTGCATGAGGATTGACACAAGGGGAACAAAACTAAGTCATATGTGTGAGTAGAGGTAGATGAGGGTTAGTGGTTCTAGGTGAAGGTGGGTCGGCATTATGGATATCAATAAAAAAACTTTCCATGGTAACCTTCCAGCT
Organism: Panulirus laevicauda; assembly: GCA_032273605.1. Taxonomy (NCBI): domain Eukaryota; kingdom Metazoa; phylum Arthropoda; class Malacostraca; order Decapoda; family Palinuridae; genus Panulirus; species Panulirus laevicauda. The sequence goes on along the minus strand of JAUTXX010504602.1, from coordinate 1,308 downwards.
ACTTCATGTACCCTGGTCCAGTCGTATGACAGCAAGATGCCTCCTGTATACCATATCGCTCCAATTCACTCTATCCCATGCATCTCTTAAACCCTCCCTTTCCACGCACTTCCCACTAAGCATAAAGGAGATAAATAGATGAAGAGGGATGAAAGATGTGACTATGAATATGAATAGGGAACAGGCACAAGGAAATTTGAGAAGTACCATCCCCATAGTGTTCATGAACAAAAAAATGAAGTCTAACCTTTAACTTCGTGAGAAGATGGTTTTGAGATCCAAGGGAGAGGGCCTCCTGTGAAGAGTACTATTCTAGAAGATCCTAAAGCTAAAACTGTTTCCCCCGATGCTGGATTGCTAGGATGAAGAGGCCTGGAAAAATAAAATAAAAAGGTTTGAAATTATGGTATATCATAAAAGATTATCATTACGTGATGAATTCTTGTCAGTCAGTTACTTTAACATAATGATTATTGTTTTTAATTCACATCATACTTTCAATTCTATATCATTATTAATAACATATTTAATCACAGTTTCCCATGTCAGTGAGGTATCACCAGGAAACTGATGAAGAAAGACTCATCATACACACATATGCAGATGCTCCCCAACTTATGATGGGGTTATGTTCCGATAAAGCCATCGAAAGTTGAAAGTATCTTGTCAAAAATCCATTCAATACTGTACATTTAACCTACTGAACATCACTGCTTAGCCTAGCCTACCTTAAATGTTCTCAGAACACTTACATTTCTCATCCACAATTATCCTACACAGCTCTTTAAAGCTTCGGCACCTTCAGTATCGGCACTTGCTGCCTCACCTATAACCTTTACATTATGAAAATTATGATGCATCTTGAAGTGTTGGAACCACCCATGACTTGCAGTAAACACTTGAGTATACATAGGATCGTTGGCACACAATTTAAGAGTATGAAAAAGGCTTCTTGCCTCAGCCTGGATGGTCAGTAAGATAAGCGGTATGCACTTCTGTATCTTGTCTTCCATTCACATGACAAGTAGTTTTCCATATCATCAATCAGTCCAACTCTTTTCTTTGTGATGACAGTGGATTTAACCAATGCAAATGATTTCACTGCATCACCGATTTGCTTTTTATCCTTTAGGGTGGGTGAGATCATCAATTGCTAAATTCCTAACTCATGTGCGATGGCCGTTACTGGTTTGCTGCCTTCATGCCGAAAAATTATCCTTAATTTCATCTCAAGAGTAATTGCCTTCCTCTTCTTCTCACTAGAGGCAGGGGACAAAGATGGGCATTTTGTAAACATGATGGAAAGCA
>JAUTXX010504591.1:0-10492 GCA_032273605.1 Panulirus laevicauda | reverse complement strand
ACGTCAAGTTACACCCACCGACTAGAAAACTCTTTTAACACTTTCTTCAGGTGTTAAAGATGATTCTCAGACCACATACACTCTCACTACACATGTGGCCCATGTTGCAACCAGTGGCTGTAGTTCTAAAAAGCGACGGTGTTGTGGGCAGATGAAATCCGTGAGTCATTCCCCAAGAAGGAAAAGAAGTTCCGTAGACGCTAGACGGTAGATTCGCTCGTTGAGGGTCGTGAGGGAGGTAAGTCGTCTCCCTGGGTAGTTGTTAAGGTGGTTCCGTAATGAAGTGCCGTCCGTTCCATGGTTCCAGGAGCAGGCTAAGGGAAGAAGCCTTTCCACAGTGTAAGGATGTGGCCGTGAGTCTAGACGAAGACAGTCCTCCGTCGGTGACACCCTTGGGAAATCAGTTGTAGTTCCTGGGAGATCCGCTACACCGAGTGGTGAAGGACAGGAAACAACAGCAAAAAATTCGCATGGTGTCATCTGTTGCCATTGGACAGTGCGTGTAACACGAGTGGCTTCTCCCTTTCGCACGAGAAGTATTGCTGATAAATGTTACTTATGTCAACACATGGGTGACGTCCTGACTTACTGTGCCACTCGTAAGCCAAAGGAAGGCAGCGATGTCAGTCCACCGCTGTGGTGATGCCGCTACCCAGGTGAACATGTATGGAGTGAGGTGCAGTAGATCATAGCCAGACTTATACGTATCTGTGAACATTACACCGCTGCTTTAACAAGCTAATTACATACATTACTTTCGCAAATTTTTTAGGGTTATTAAGATGTAGGTTGTTGTGTTGCGAGTGTTTTTGTATTATAAACCACATTGGCTATGAGTTGGCCTTTTCTGAAAACCCAGTCAGGGTCCTCATTAGATCTGACGTGGCAATGCCTCGTACATGTCTGACTCTACAGAGAGAACTGTAAGATTTAGATGCAGTATAGTCGGTAACAACACACGACGTTAAAGGAAATATTGAATCAGACATTAGGATATCATATTCCGTACCCAATAGACAAGCCACACCAACATTGAATGGAAAAAGTAACGTGATACCTTTTTCCCACACTAAGATGTACTTCCATTAGCTTACATTGTATATCAAAGGTAACTCTGGTTTTCGCGCAAACTTAAGGAATCACACTCAGCGTCTAGGTAATTATGCTTAACGAAAGAGATATATGTTAAACAATAGTGTGTGTAAGTCTGTACTAAGGGGAAATACAGGGAAATATCACGTACCAAATATATTGGTTTGTATCAGATATTTTGACATTTCCAGTAGTTTGAAAATTGTAAGCAAAGCATAAGTTACCTGAGGCAGACCAAGTAAAATACATATCACACTGTAATTGCTCTAGACATTTCTGTCTATATTGAACATACGTCTCCCTGGAGACTTCAGCTGCATATAGGGTGGAGAAGGGGGCGAAAGTTCTGGGAGCGTTGAAAAATGTGTGGAAGTCGAAAACCTTATCTTGGAAAGCAAAAATGGGTATGTTTGAAGGAATAGTAGTTCCAGCAATGTTATATGGTTGCGAGGCATGGGCTATAGAGAGGGTTGTACAGAGGAGAATGGATGTGTTGGAAATGAAATGTATGAGGACAATATGTGTTGTGAGGTGGTTTTGATCGAGTAAGTAATAAAAGGGTAAGAGAGATGCGTGGAAATAAAAAGAGTAAATAAAAAGAACAAAATCCTTTGAAAGTAAATGAATGCCAACAAATGCTTGCACCAATCTTGCCCTGTGCCAATGAAATTGAAAACAGCATCTTTTTAATTATTTAGGGAGATGCTTAAAATGGGAAGGGTATCAACATAGAGGATCATGAGGAGCTATGGGTTTAGAGATTGCAGATAAGTGTTGTAATATACTACTGTGTCTAATACACTGAAACTTGGCCTCAGATTATAGAAAATTATCCTTTTACTATGTAACACATTTGTTAATTGGTAAAATTTTTTGTCTTTCCTACCTTTAATACTTTTGTATAGTAATTACATTTTTTTATAATTCTATAAAATGGACCTTTCATTATATATTTTGGCCAGGAATGGTTTCTCGTGTGCTGTTTCCTAATGAGGTGGGTTGTGTTGTCCCTGAGGAGTGTTACAAGTTTTGTGGCTCGCGTACATCATGCTCCAACTCTGCTTACCCAAAACTTGTATTGGAATACTTGCCAAGTGGTATGCGAGGTGTGATGCTCTCAGTCATGCTTTCTGCTCTAATGAGTGATCTTACATCCATCTTTAATTCTGCATCTACACTCTTCACAGTGGATATTTGGTCAACATGTCGACCAAAAGCTAAAGCAAAGGAACAGCTTCTTGTAGGAAGGTTAGTTTCAACATCTTGATAATTTTATGATAAAGTTTAAAGTTTTCAGTTTTGCTAACATCCTATCCAGTGAATGAAAATTGAATTTTGATATTTATATTTAATTACATATCTTTGGGTTTAGGGGAAAAGGAATACTTCCCATGTATATCTGTTGTGTCATAAAAGGCAACAAAACAGTGAGAGGAAGGGACTGTAAATCCTCCCCTCCAGTATTGTTATTGTTTTCAAAAAGCTCCTGTACATAAGCCACCACTGGGCATGATAATGTGAAGTACATTGATAGAGTTAAGATGAGCAGTAATGCACTTGGAGAATGGAGAGTCCTGAAGCAAGGGCAAAATGATGAGTGAGAGAGAAAGGGAAGAGTGTGGTGAAATAGTATGTATCTCTTGCTGTGGTCAGAAAGTCAGTCATAACCACTGGCTGGTACTTTCACCTTTTTGCCATTCTACACTCAGTCTCTCTATTTCTTCTCACAAATCATTTTCCCAAGCTTATTCACTTTCACCCATATCGTTTTCTGGTTTCTTAAAACCCTTGCATTCACAAGGTAACGATCAGATATCCCACCAACAGCCCCTCTTAGCACATTCACATCCATCTACACATATTGATTAGTATTTAATCCAGTAATACCCAATAACCATATTTTGTACTTACCCATGTATACTTGTGCATGTCCTTTATTTTATACCAGTTTTTACCAGTCCTATTTCATCATACAACTCCACAAGCTGTTCTCTATTTCCATTCACCTTATTGAATGCCTCATGCTCTCCAGTCATACCCTCAACTGCCTCATTAATCACTTTCACATTTAAAGCACCCATCAATGATACCCAGTCTCTTGCATCAAAATTGTGGACACACTCACTCTGCTGCTTCGAAAATAATCAGCACTCATCCTTCTTTTTATGCCATTTGCATAAGTACTAATAATCATCTGTTTATGGTAGTCCATTTTCATTTTGATCCGCACCACTCTGGAGCTCAGTTCTTTATACTCTTTCACACATTCCCACGACTCCTGCCTCAGCTCTTGCCCTGTCACTAGCACTTGACTGTACCCATTAGATATTCTCCAACCAATCTCACTTCTTATCCTTGAGCTTTGTTTCACTCAGATCTAGAACATCCAGTTTCCTATTCTCACACATGCAACAAATACCCATCTCTCCTTTCTTCTTATCTTGGTTACATCCACAAACATTCAGACACCCCAGCCAGAGCCTTCTAGGAGGAGGAGCACTCCTTGCTTGGTTCCTCCATTTAGAAATTGAAATGCTGGAAAGGAAGGGTGTCCATTGCCCTTCTCCCACCCCTCTTGGTCTCCTTCTGTAACACACAGGGAATATGTGGATAGAATTCTTTTGTTTATTCATAAATACTCCAGGACCAGTTTCTGTGAAAAAGTCCTGATTTTTCTAAAGGCTCCTGCAATTCAAAGCTGTGCTAAATCCAGCAATTGGAACATATAGACTCCTTGTGTAATGAGAAGTTTTTTGACAGGACTGCACTCCTAATGATACAGCCTCACCAAAGGTGACTTTTCTTTTATGATGTAACCTCAAGCAGATGAAGTCCAGTAACTTTTATTCTCAAACATTTCATTTCTAACACATTCCTCCTCCTGTGCAGCTTATTCTTTAGCCCAAGCCTCAAATACATATAATATTGTTTGGACTACCTTTCTTTCATACCCTTATTTATCCTCCCGAATAACATTTTCTACATATTCTTCAGTGCTCCCAGGACCCCTCCCCCACCCTGTGACTCACTCCCACTTCCATGGTCCCATTTGCAGCTATGTCCACTCCCAGATATCTAAAGTACTTCACTTCCTCCTGTTTTTCTCCATTCAAACTCATATCCCAACTAACATGTCCCTCAACTCTACTAAACCTAATGATGTTGCTTTTATTTGCATTCACCCTCAATTTTCTTCTTTAACACACTCTTCCAAACTCAGTCACCAACAGTCACCAACTTCTGCAGTTTCTCATTCAAATCTGCAATCAGTGCTGTCTCATCAGCAAACAACATCTGACTCACTCCCAGGCCTTGTCATCCCCCACAGACTGTATACTTGCTCCTCTCTACAAGACTTGCATTTACCTTCCTCACCACTTCCGTCTCTAAACAAATTACACATATATGGTGACATCATACATCCCGCAGACCATATGTACTTACTGCTTACAAATCTGAACTATAAACGACACTAGCACTAACCTAATCACTGAAAGACATACTGTGAACTGGCATTCCTTTTTCAGGACAATCAGTTGCATAAGCACAGCCACCAACTCTGCTGCACGTTAAAAAAAAATTCACCTTATTGCTCCAATCCAGCCCTTACTCTTGTAGCACTCCAGACCCATTCCAGTAAGATTTCTTTACCCAAAGAACACACAAACATGCTCGTGAGACATTGCTCAAAAATTAGCCTGAAACCAACAACATCCCTGAACAAGAAAGTCATTAAGAACCTATGCGAATTCCATCTAGAAACTACTGCCCTCCCACCTTTCATTTCAATGGATATAAGCAATGCAACTAGATCCTTAATGAACTCTCCTGCTACAGGCCCTGACAACATAACCACTGTATCAAACATATGCATGAAACATAGTGACTCGCTTGCAATCCAAGCACTTACAGATTTCTTCAGCTACCGGCTACGCAATGTATTCCCAACAACTGGAAAGCTGTCAACATAATACCAATCCTAAAACCCTCCAATCCACCCGACTCCCCCTACTTCTACCAATCTACATCACCTCTGTCCTCAGTATCCAAACTCTGTAAAAAATTTATTCACAACAGAATCTAACAAAACATACCACTCTTACTCACACAGCATGTTCACACCCAAACTACCACTACACTACACACTGTGTTGTAACTTTCCTTATGAAAATAGCTAAGTCTGCCCGTAAGAAACTGGAAGTGCTGTTTGAATGTCAAAATTTCTTTTCTCCCAACGGTTGTTCTGTTTAAACAAAGGATTGATTCTAGCCTTTAATGGAGTACTTTTCACACATGTGGGGTGGTTCTAGCTTTGCATTCTTGAAATACTCAAGTTGAAAGCAGTCTGAGTTATTAACACCCTCCACATGTTGACCTTGAAAATTGACTCACTTTCCCTATGCTGCAGTGCTGATCACTTTCCCTTTCCTGTAGGTATAGTATTTCCACAAGTTCCACAAAATCAATTAGCCATTTTTACATAGGACCCCATACCATAAGTTTATTGCTAATTTCTTGCAATTTTTCTTCTAGGCTTTTCATCTCGATGATAGTGGTGTTCTCCATCCTGTGGATTCCCATCATTAAGCAGACTCAAGGTGGACAGCTTTTTATCTATATTCAAGCAATTGCTGCTTACTTGGCCCCACCTATTGCTGCCATGTACTGTATGGCAATTACATGGAAAAGAATGAATGAACCAGTAGGTTTGACTTAGTAGTGATTGTATTTAATCCTTTATGAAATACTTTACAATATAACAATATTGTTTGATACATTATGAAATTCTTTATAGTATTACTGTTATTGTGTGTATAAAAGCAATGATGAAGAATTGGTATTTGTATGTTAATGGATCAAAATGCTTGTTTGAGTAAATCTTAGATCCACTAGTTTTGGTTGCCTGTAGAAGCACAAATGTTATATAGCAGTAAGGACTGAATTGGGATGGTGGTACATGAAGAAGAGTGTTCATTGACACTAACATCCAGAATTCAAATGTTCATGCATTTGAGATTTCTGCCATAATGTAATTAGAATTTCTGAAGGTTGCCACTTCATTTTCTGTGTACTGCCATAACACATGCCACCTCAGATCATGTCATAACTTCATCATTATTCTCTTGGTAAAATTTTGAAGGATAGTCTTCCCATCTTTTTTTTTTTTTTTTTAGCTATTTTATCCATTTCAGTTATGTGAAAAGTAAGCATTTTATTCTTGCTTATTTTCTGGAAAAAAATATATTCTTCAGATATTAGATAAGGGCATGTTGTTATATAATCTTAAGGAGAGTTATGATGTTGATAATATTACCATATATGATAAAACTGAAGAATGGCCATTCTTCGTCTGTTTCCTTGTGCTACCTTGCTGACGCGGGAAACAGCTATTAAGTATGATGATAATAATAAAGCAGTGTGAATAACTGTTTTAAGTTTTGATAAGAGAGAGATGCAAATAAAGGAAGTACAGAACAATGCACAAAATGAAGTGGTTGATCTTGAGATTGTGTACAAATGGTTTAACCCTTGAAAGTGGGCATGGTCCAGAATGTCCACTGCATGTATGCAAAAAGAGAGAGGGAAAGAGATTGGTATTTAGAAGATACAGAAAATACACTGAAATTGTATGAATGCCTTTATACTGTCTTAGTTCACTGCTGAGTGAGTGGTGGAGGAAAGTGAGGATGACACATCTGACAGCTCTCAATAAGAAGTGAAGATAAGAGATCTAGGTTCTTTCCCTTTAATGAATTTATTTTCATAATGCACTCTTTCTTTCATAAATAACACGAGTATATTTAGATTTTTTTGTTCATATGTGCTTGCTGTTCCCTGTGTGGGCAAGTAGCATTCAGAACAGCTGACTACACGTATAGGAAAAAAACTCGCTTTGCTCCATCCTCTGTTCCTTCTTTGGAAAGTACTGCAGAGGAGGAGTATTTTCAGCCTTGTGCTCTATCCCTTTTTAATTGCCTCTTGCAACATTCAGGAGATATGTTAGCCATGTTCTTTCTCTCCTATCCCTAGGGATGATATTTTGAAATATTACACATTTATTACAACAAATCGGTGTAAAGGAAAGTGGCTGGCACACATGGGGAAAGTATGAAAGATTGTTTTTTTTCATCAGCTTAGTTTTGCACTCCACTCTTGCTTCATACACAGGCACAGCATTGGTGGTGAATAACCTAAGTCTATATAAAAATTTCATTTGGGTTCACTCCTGAAATAAGTGTGATGAGTGACTGTATGGCAAATGTTGATAGGATATTGGAGTTTTTTTCTTTGAATGTATTGTATTTCTTTACCTGTTATCTTTTATCAAAGTTATTCATCACCCATGGATTACACAGAGAGAAAATTAGGCACATTTGTTATTCAGTTTCTTCCGCCATGGGTTTGGTTAGCAGGATATCTCCCATACTGGTCTTTCTCCATATTACATAATTTCACAGAAATCACTCTCAGAATCACTTATTTTTTTTCACAGTTTTTAAGTTATTCCTCTTCACTTTCTTCATCAGCTGAAACATATGAGGAACATATGAGTGATCTTCCTCATAACTTACTTTACATAACAATATATGTGGTTCCTGTGAGCTCACATGCATGCACTACCTGCAGGTTGATGGCCATGTACTTAGAATGTGGTTGTAAAAGATACTGAGAGAGCAGAATTTTTTTCTGTGCCTTCCTGACAATGGATGAAATGTTTCTAGGCTACAAAGGGTTCAGTATAGCAGCTGGATATTCAGAGGCAGGAAAAGTTAGCATATTATGTTGAGAGTCATCATTCCCTAAGAGCACATAATATGATGAAGGCTATAGCTTTGTGTAGTAAGTAATATCAGTGTGAATGTGTACCTATTTCTGGACCATTTTTGTGAGAAAAGGTGTAACATTTTCATGGAGTTAGAAATTAGCGAGCATCGTGTAATTATGAGTGGATAGTTGCACAAATTTAAGAAGCAATGCTGCATCTGCTATTTGAAGATTAGTGCTAAGATTTTCGGATACAGAGGCTTCTGAAAAGTTCATTCAATTTTTTTTAAGATAGTGAAAGATGAACTCTGCTTCAGATCATATTTGTTATGGAGATGAAACTAGCCTCTTTTTGCCCTACATTCCACAGAACTTGCTTTCAGTTAAGAATAGAAATGCGGTGTCTGACAGGAAGGAAATAAAGAACAAAATTTCTGGCATAAGAGAGTTTAAGTTGTTGGTGATGGGAAAGTATGCTTGTCCCAGAAGGGCTGTTGATGCAGCAGATATTTTTGATTTAATCATATACTTCTGTGAACTTGCTATCAGATTCCAACCTTGGATATGATACTGCTTTTTCTTAACTTTACCAGAAACTACATACATTGCCATTACTGTTTGATTATAACATTGTGCAGTTTCGTGATGCTTCTGCCATAAGGACTTCATACAGACATGATTTGTTGCACATAATACCATAAGCTGCTTAGAGGGGTTATGATTTGCTCAGGAATGCCCTACCATATACTTCCCTCATCATATGAGCATGAAAATTCTGTCTTCATTTCAGATACAAGCAGCCTCTTGTTTAGCCATAGAAATAGAAGATTAATTGATTAGGGAAATTATTAGAATGAAACTGGTAAGCCATGACCATAATACATAAAATTTATTATACTCTGTCATAGCATATTTCACCAATTTTAACAAAGATATTGATACTGGGTGATGCTTTAAAGTCATCAAAAATACAGTCTTAATATTATAGGCTTTATGATTTTGCATACGAATTATACACTCTCTCTCTGAATATTATCAATTGATATGGCAGCTATCTCCTCGTTATCCCATTCTTCATGATTTTTGCCATTTTAGTAGGGAAGTATGTATTGAAAATAATACTAAGTTATTTCTTCTGAAAGCCAAGAGTAATGCAAGATGATCTTTTTTGCTCAGAGTGTATATCAATATATTGAAGATCTTTTGCTACAGAAATGTTACACCCCATATTAGTTTTATCGCCTTAAATATTTGACACATTTACAAGTGAGGTGAGGAACCAGGCAAAGTTTGCATGTAGACCATTCATCATGCTCACTGCATTTAGATGCAACTAAATTTCATAGAGTGCACAAAGATCTGACCTTTTATCTTTATCATTTTTTTAAGATTTCATTAATTATGAGTCTCAGAAAATTGTAAAACTGGTAAATGATTCTATTTTACATATTTGTATATTATTTGTTTGGTATTATTGATCTCCTAATAAAACTGAATGTTTTTCTTATTCAGTAAGTCAATAATGCAGATTTCATTTTAAGTAATATCTGTTTTGTTAGTTTACCTAGTAAGGAATGTTAACAAATTATAAATATATTCATTCCAACAGGGTGCATTTTGGGGGTTGATGAGTGGGTTTGTTCTGGGAGTGATTCGTATGTTTTTGGATTTCTACTATGGTGAACCTGCTTGTCATGAAGAAGACATCAGACCTATATTCCTCCAAAAGGTAAGTTATCACAATGTTTAATAGCAATGTATTCATACTTCACCTCCATTTCTTGCATTAGCTTACATCCATTCTTCTGCTGTAATGTGTAATGCACTGAACCACAGTTCCCTATCCAGCACTGGTGGCAAATTCTAGTGAAAAACTGCAGAAGCTGGTGACTGAGCTTGGAAGAGTGTGTGAAAGGAGGAAGTTGAGAGTAAATGGGAATTAAAGCCAAGGTTATTAGGTTTAGCAGGGTTGGGGGATGTGTTAGTTGGGATGTGAGCTTGGATAGAGAAAAATTGGAGGAAGGGAAGTGTGTAAGGTATCAGGGAGTGGACATACCATTAAATGGAACTGTGGAAGCAGAAGAGATTCATGGGGTGGGTGTGGGGGCAAAGGTTTTAGTAGTGGAGAATGTGTGGAAAGAGACGTCATTGTCTGTTAGGGCAAAAATGGGTATCTTTGAAGGTGTAGTAGTCCTAGCAGTGTTATATGGATGCAAGGAATGGGCTGTAGTCAAGGATGTGCGGATGAGGGTGGATGTGTTGGAAATTAAATGTTTGACAATATGTGGTGTGAGGTGGTTTGACTGATCAAGTATTAAAAGGGTAAGAGAGAGGTGTTGTAACAAAAAGCATGTGACTGAGAGAGATGAAGAGGGTGTGCTGAAATGCTTTAGACATATGGATAAAATAAGTGAGGAGACCTTAACAGAGAGGATATATGCATCAGAAGTAAAGGGCACAAGGAGATGGGGTAGACTGAGTTTAGAAATGCGAAGATGGAGTGAAAAAGATTTTGAGCTATCAAGGTTGGACAAAAATGGCTATATATGTGAAGGTTCAAGAGTACCAATACTGTTATATGTATATATATATATATATATATATATATATATATATATGTGTGTGTGTGTGTGTG
>JAUTXX010504590.1:0-22470 GCA_032273605.1 Panulirus laevicauda | reverse complement strand
TGTTTGACTTCTGTGCAGGATTATATGCTGAAATACATCTTACAGACTCCTTCACATTTGTGAAACTGCAATTTTTACATTGTGATCCCCATGATCTCTGAATTTACTTTTCAAATATTTCAGACCCTTAAACCACTCGAGTCTCTCACCATTCAGTATATTGTGGTGAATTCCTTGTCAAACACATCCACTTCTGTTTGCATTCACTCTCAGCTACAATTTCTTACACACACATCCAATTGATTTTGAATGTTCAACGGGTCTTCTGCAGTTTTATCTATTTCCACAACATGATATTCTTATGAGAAACAACCTATTTGATATTCTTTCTCTTCCACATCTGCTTATATGTATTTTGATGTCCTTTCCCTTCCACTTCAGCTTACTATACTTTCCATACATTCTTGTACAGTTCCACTCATGTAGTAGTGCTGAATTGTTAGTGAACATAACACATCTGTCTCACTCCAATTTTAACCCAAAACCATTCTCACATAATTCTGCTTGTCCTCTCACATTTAGTTAGTTCTTTCTTTGATAACCTATCTTCAGTTCATAGATTCCATATCCCTACCCCAAAAACCCTTAAACAATTCTACAATTCCTTCTTGTCTGTTTATCATTTGTTTTTCCAAATCCATAAATTTTGTGTACATCGTATTCCTTACAAGCAGTGTCCTTAACTGTTACTCTCTCAGTGAATACTGTTTCTAATCCACTCAGCCGCACCCATCCCAAAAAATTTACCATGCTCCTTCCTCACTTTGCTACATATTATCTTATTAGTTGCCACACTTACTGTACTGTTGTACTACCTCTATATTACTTGTAATAGAAATTAGTCTCTATGTTATTATGTTTTACATTCTTGTTTGCCATTTCCTCTGTAATGAGGTAGCAGTTGCAGGCAAAGAAAGGCCTTCTTTGCCCGTATCCATTCTCTATCTGTTATTTGTAATGCACCAAAACCAAAGCTCCCTATTTACATCCAAGCCCCACTCAGATTTTTGTGGCTTTTTCCTAACTGCTTCACATGCCTTGGTTCAACTCACTGACAGCTTATTGGCCCATATACCACATTTCCCCAATTCACCCTATTCCATGCATGCCTCATACTGTCTCACTTGTTCATGTTCTTATGATTTAATTTTTTCATTTATCAGTTTTTGAAATAAGGCTACTTTTGCCTAAAAATTGGAACATGTGTCTGGTTGACCCTTTTCACAAAATGTAAAAACAGGAGTTCAAGAGAATACAGCATGAACCAGTAGGTCACAGAACTTGGCTATGTCAGAGTAGTGGGATCAGAGTGAACCAAGTATTTAAAGAACAACCATCAGAAATGTTAACCTCTTCTTGGTATTATAGGTTGCTGCACTAAGGTAAAGTACTGAATCTCTGTTTTCTTTTTTCTATGTGTTCATGTATCTTAAAGAAAATGGTAAAAGCTTAAAAGAAGAAATTGGTAGCTCCTGTTGCAGAATACAAATGTAGTGGTAAAATTTTAGAGAGAAGTACCTTTTAATTAAACTCATAAGTTTACCCATCCTAATCCCAGTGTTCACCTTGTAGAATCACCTTGATGATTATTTCATGTGAATGTTCATTTCATTTTATAGCAACACCTGAGCGTGAGATACTGTGGGCATGTGAGAGTGGCAAGGAGAGTCTTGTAAAGAAAATTTTGCATCAACATCCAGAAGCCATAGGTGCAGTTGATAGTGATGGCTACACACCCTTGCATAGGGCTGCATACAGTGATTTCCCAGAGATAATTAAGGTAAGGAAATGGTACAAAAGTAAATCATTTATACAGTGTATCTGGTAATATTTAAGATAAGCATAGGGTAGTAAGTTTTATGTACGGTCTTTTGAAGAGATGGGAAATAACCTTATGTGATAATAGGGAACTTTATGTAACTGATAATGTGACTATATGTGTTTCAAATATGTTAGATTATGCCAACATAATGAATAACCAAATTGATATGACCAACATATGCATAGGTCACATGTAGAGGTTAGGTTAACATGTATAGGACATGATATCATAAACAAAAGAATATTACTTTAAGGCACAAATGGATGCTTTCTCTCATCACCTTTCCTACTTTTCATTTAATGCCTCTGTGTTGTTCTGTCTGGAGCTGGTGGAAATTTTGTCTGGTAAGCAATTCTAAGCTGGGTATTAATTAGTTCAAGTATGAGAAGATGACTTAAACATCCCAAAAAGAGAATCTGCCCAGTTCTGCAACCATGTACTGGTTAGAACAGGGAGAGGTAAATAGAAGAGACGTTTGATGGCGTGGGATCTTTTTAGAAGTATAATGAGAATGATGAAGAGAGAGCTCTTTTTCTTCAGAGAAGGTGTTCTCTCCATCTCACATTGTATTTTGAATGATTTATGACATTGAATGAGGAAGGTTGGGAATTGAAAAATGAGAAATGTATTTTGAGTGATTCATGACACTGAATGAGGAAGGTTGGGAATTGTAAAATGAGAAAGGTGCCCAGTTGTCTTCTTAAAAACAGGACTAACTACTTCAACTTTTCAGAAGATTCTACCCAAATTAAATTCATGTAAACAGTAGAAATGAGTTATGAATTTTTGAAAATTGCTCCTTCCTAAAGAGAGGCAATAAGCGAAGTAAATTAGAGAGAGTCCTACTCTCATTAACAATAATGCCAGTAATGCACTTCTGTGGTTTACCAGCCAACTGCTCCTAAAGCCACAACTGTTACACATTGGGAGAGGTATCTGTCAGGATTACCTTAAAACAAAAGCAACTAAACAAACTTTTAAGGAGAAACCCCAACGCTTAAGGTGAGGAGATGTGAAAGAGTGGTTAAAGGAAATCCTTTGAGGTAAAACTTTTGTAGAATGATGGATATCATAATGCCTCAGCATTTCCTGAAATTATACAGGTGTGGTTTAACCCAGCCCCTTTATGTTAGGAATCATAGTAAAGATTTTCAGAGTCTGGAGATTGCAGAGGTAAGAGCAATGGGACAATAGTTGAAATGGTTTTAAATGATGGACTGCACACAGGTATGCTTTCAAGGAGAAAAAAAAATGGATTTTAAGTCAGTCTTGATAGACAAGCAAAGATCAGAACTAACTCAGTGGAACACATCCTTAGGATTTGAGGGGATATGCCATATGGGCCATACACCCTGTCCGCTTGAAGATGGAAAATACTTGGAAAACCTTGTGTGAAGAAAATATGGGACAGAGCGTAAGTCCACCAGGAGGAGATGGGGGAAGAAGACTGGATGAAAAATCATCCAAAGTAGAATTACATTAGAATCAGGTAAAGAAAAGAGCATCTGCATCAACTAGGGACCTAGCTATAGATTGATCAGCTCAGAAGTGGGGATGAAAGGTCGAATTACAAAAATTATTAGAGATACTCTCATTTAAGAACAGATCGATGTATCAGTAAAAGTCTGATCAGTACTCTTTCTTATTTAGAAGATGTTGCTTAACTTTCAAAAGAACTGCTTTGCAGAAATGGAATGTAGTGAGATTCATGGGAAGGGAAGAGTTTCATGGCCCAGTATGTTCTACCCATAATGTGAGTTGCCATCAGAGTAAGAATGATCAAACTATGATTAAGTTTAGAAAAAATATGGAAGAAGATATGTAGGACTCCATTCCAGTCATGATAACCTCTTCTACCATGGTAGCACAGATGGAGGCAACTCATCCAGCAAAACATTACCCATCTGAGGGAATGTTAGTTAGGAAGCTGTGCTAGGATGACTGTTAAGCTTTCCCAAAGTGTCAGAGTTAGTGTATTAAGAGGGGATAGGGGCTGAGTGTGCCTGATTAGCATCGATGGAAATAAGATTGTGGTTGTATGTATATTTTCTTTAATGCAGACTGTAATGCAAAAGATACCTTTCATAATTGTTTTTTGTAAGTCAGGACCTTGCATGTTGATCTTGACCACTTGAAATTATGGGAGGAGTTGGTATACTTCGATATACTATATCTTATGAAGGATTAGAAGACAATATTTTGGATCAAGGTAGATGGAGAATTAGGCAGAACTGATTCCTGATGAGTTATGTGCAGTAAAAATCAATTTCTTTGCAGCTCCTTCTGACTTCTGGTGCTTCAGTAACTGCTAAGACTGTGGATGGATGGACTGCCCTACACTCAGCTTGTCGTTGGAATCACAGTGAATGTGCTGTAATTTTGATTGAAGGTGGGAGTGACGTAAATGCTGTCACCAACAGTGGTCAGACACCCCTTCATGTTTCTGCTAGTAATCCTCAAGCACATAAGACTTTACAGTTGTTGTTGATGAACCGTGTGGTGAAGCCCCTTTTGACCAATAGTAATGGAGAGACTGCAAGAGATCTGGCATTGAGAAGTGGACCATATGGATATTTGTTTGAAGTTACTGATCCTGTCTTAAGTGATTGTGAAGCCCATGATTGAAGAGGGAAATATTCTGTCATTGAATTTAGTTTGCAACATTGGTGCATTATTTATAGACTGAAATATTCAACTTTTACACTCTTTTTATCAATTTCATTATATTTTTATATGATGAGCTGTGCCTGTGATGCCCATAAGAACTTTTGATATGCAGTAACTCAGTCAGTAACCAGACATATGAATTTATTATTGTAAGAGGTACAAGAGAACAGTAAGAAATGGCTGCTCTGGTTGTCAGGCATGGATTGCCAATGAGGGAAATCTTTATTGTTGCAAATCGGGAAGTTGCTAATTGGTTTCCTGGTCATATGTCAAGAGGTTTGAACCAAATGCAGCGGCAACTGAAGAATGTTGACTGCGTAATTGAGGTTCATGATGCAAGAATTCCAGTATCTGGGAGAAATCCCAATTTTGTAAATAGATTAGGCTTACAAATGCTCAAGCCACACATTCTTGTTTTGAACAAGATGGATCTAGCTGATCTTCAGCACAAAAACGAGATAGTAAGTTATTATGAGAATCAGGGAGTGAAGGATATTATTTTCACAAACTGCAAGAAGCCTGATAGTAAAGGAATAAAAAGCATAATTCCAAAAATTTCTTCACTTTTACAAAGCTCAGAACGTTACCATCGCTCTGATGTAAAGGATTATCAGCTAATGGTCATTGGAATTCCTAATGTTGGGAAGTCCTCACTCATCAATGCTCTAAGGTCTAAGCATCTGCGCAAGAGTAAAGCCACAAAAGTTGGAGGAGTGCCTGGCATTACTCAAAGTGTATTGGAAAGAATAAAGGTAAGTATTACTCTAATGTCTCATAAAGTGTTATCAGATGAATTAGTAGCCAAAATGCAGCCAACATATTAAGTGTTCAGGATATTAGGCAAAAAGATTGCATTGAGAACAAGCAAGATTTTCATTTTAAGAGTGAATGATTGAAGTGTGAAATATCACTAAATTGGTTGAATATTAAGTAGAAGTTCTTGAATTCTGGTTTACTACATTGAATAGAAATAAAGGAATGTAGGATGACATATGTATGAATGCTATACTGTTAAAGGCTATTAAGTCATATTATTTTCTTCAGTACCTAGATTTTGAATAAACATTTGACAAACAGAATACAGATGGTAAGATTTTTCTCTTAGTGTTTTTGTTCTGCAAGCGTAAGAGATTTCCTAGGATGATATCCAGAAAAATTGAGGTTAGGACCTTCTAACATAATGTCTTTCTGATAAGGAAACACTAGCATTGCTTCCAGTCACTTTTCTCCAAACAAGGAAGCATCAGCTCACTCATTTTGGGCCCACTTTTGGCCGATCAGAGATCACCACAGAGATGATGTTAATGACCCACACAAACCTGGCTGTCTGTCAGACATCTTCAACCAGACTCCCATTTTCCATCCCATGGGTTAGAATACTTTTTTCTTTTTATAATTTCACCACATTAAGATATGGTTTACTGTTAGTGTGCTGTAGTCATTGTTTTAAGATATACCTATATCCTGCCTAGGGAATTCTTTCTGTCTACATGAGGCTTTTGCAGTAATTAGGAAGCTGGCCATGTCTCCGAAGGTGGGCCAGAAATGAACAGGCTGCTGCTTCCTTGTTGGGTGGTTAGCAACAGGTAAGGAACCATTGTTTTCTCACCAGGAAGACAGGATAATAAGGTCCTTACATTGATTTTCTTAGATAGCATCCTTTAAAATCTCATGCTCAGGACACCATCTTAGAGACATGAGTTTTTTCAAATTTCAATACCCATGATTTTACTGGCTGTTGTGAATGAAGAATAGAAAGTGAGGAAAAATTTTCTTGATGGAAAAGATGTGAAAGGAGAAATGTTAGTAAAGGATATTATATGTAAGTTATATGAACTTGTGAATGGATGATGGACAAGAAGTCATTTTTGTAATATATCAACAATGAATGGAAGGAAAAGTGAGATGTGTTCATGTAACAAGGCAAAAATAAAAGGATTTTAAAATTTGCTGTAAGTGCAATGAGTGAAGGAGATTCTGCATGGATGGACCAAGTTTTTTTAGTGGAAAATGGTTTCTGCATGATCCTCAAAACTATATAATATAGTGGGCATTGGTATCAGATTTTGATTATATTTAGAACTGAATTATAGTTTATCATTCAATAGTAATATTTTTTGTTGTGTAATGTATAGAATGCTCTCAACATATAGTTTACTAAGGGGACATACAATGCTGAAATCATCATCTTACACATGATCTTTTGCTGTATATTAAGTTAATTTTTTTATTCTCTGAGTTGAGTTAGGGCAGAGATTATTGTAGAAGTGTCCATGTCATGGAAAGATGTTCAAATTTGATTATTTTTCACATTCAAAAGATGTAGGTGATTTTTTTTTTTGCTGCATTTTTGATGACATTTTAAGATAAAAGTTTCCTCTTCTTTCAGGTGTGTGAACACCCTAAAGTTTATTTGTTAGACACTCCTGGTGTGATGGCACCAAAGATTGGGAATACAGAGATAGGACTCAAGCTAGCGTTAGTTGCCACCATCAAAGATCATCTAGTAGGGGAAGACATGATTGCTGATTACCTTTTGTATAGGTAAGATGATAAAGTAAGATAAGGGAGGAAATAAGGATTTTTTTGGGGGGGAAATTAGAATTGATGAAAAGTTAAATGAGAATAACAAGCTGCAGGTGTACTTTTGCAATTCCAGGTTGCTCAGGGTTCAAGCTTTCCTGAATTCTAGGATTTCCCTTTTTTGTTTTATTTAGTACTTCTCAAAAACTGGCACCAGCAGTTGCTATTTTCATGAAATATTTGAAGAATTCTGCATTACAGAATTCTCTCTCAAAGTCCAAGAGGCAGAATGAATGAATGCAGAACTCCCACTGTGCACTTCACCATTAGGTGAGAATAAGCAGGTACTAGACAAGTAGAGAGAGAGACAGGCTGACAGAAGTCAGAGAGAGAAATGAACAGAGAAACACGGATAAACAGAATTGTTATCTGCCAAATTTTATTAAAGTAAGAGGCTGTCTTCTCGGTTACATTTCCTTATCCAGTTTACAAACATCCAGTCTCTAACATTTGTACATCTTAGTGAGTTTTAGTGTGAGACAAGGATTTCAGCATTTATGAAATGGCTTCTCATTATATCTATTTACATGCTTAATTGATTTATGAAGTGAGACCATGTTTATATATCGTTATATAATACATATGACAACAGCTAGAAAGTGGATGGAAGTGGATGCAGCCTTTATCTTTTCCTGGTACTACCTCACTAACGCAGGAAAATGCAGTCAAGTATGAAAAGAAAAGATTATTACAGCCCATTCTTTTTGACATGGTAGTTACGTTTGTAGAAAATAGCTTGTTATACGAAAACGTGTTTTATTGATTGATGATGTATGGGAAAATAGGATTATGTTCCAGAGATGATGACTAGCATAAAAGATTATGAGTAAATGGAGAAATCAGTTGCTCAGGAAGTGCCATCAACATCAGTGTATTGTGAAATAATTTTGAATAGTTCTTACCTTAAATTTTACTATGAATTGAAGGGTTGCTGAAGATGAAGATCCAGATGATGGTTGGAGCTGTAGTTAGCATATTCAGAAAGATCAAGGAAATGAATTGGAATCAGTCTAGACAGTGAGGAGATGGGAGCTTTCTGCAAAAAATAGGGAATCATGGCCTGCATCTCCGCAGCCCACTTTTCCAAGTCCAAGAGATGTGCTGAAGCAACTGTAAAGGCAGCCAAACAGGTGTTGAGGGGCAACACGAGTGTTGAAGGTAGCCTGCACAACAGCAAAGTGACCAAGGCTATGCTATGATATCTCAACACCCCCTTAAGATAGGGGAATAAGTCACCTGTGCAGCTGGCAGCAGGAAGACAGTTGCAAAATGGTGTCCTGGTGCCCCAGCAACATTATTTAATAAACTGGTGATAGAGATCTGCTTTGCGAAACAGGGAGCGGGCCATAGCAGAGAGCCAGGCTCTTGTGCAGGATGGCCCAGCAGATGATGCCGTTACACTGCCCCAGCTGTCCGTAGGCACCCCTCTCTGCGTGCAGGACATCACTTTGAAGGTGTAGGACAAGTCAGGCATGGTAGTGGAGGTGAAGGAACTGAGACAATACACAGTGAAGCTGGACAGCAGTGGCCTCCTGTCTTTGGGAAACTGATGTCACCTACGCCAATCCCCACGACACCCATGGGTCAAGGGTAGTACTCACCAGCAGTGGCTTCATCCCCTAGTTGTGGTGACACCCAGCCTCAGGTCGCGGTACTCTCACCATGTGAGACACTGCCCCGCAAACTTGCAAGATCATGTCTGTGGTTGCTTCTGTGAAGAGTGAACACACTGATCTCTGTCATTTTTGTTCTGCTTGCATGTAGAGGAAGTGTATTATTGTTGAGCAGTGAGTTGTGGCTTGGCAAAGTTCAATTTCATTCTCTTTTTTGTTTCAGTTTTGTTTTTGTTTATTTTTTCATACTTATTCACCATTTCCTGCATTACCAAGGTAGTGTTAAGACAGAGGACTGAGCCTTAGAGGGAATGTCCTCACTTGGCCCATCTCTTTTCCTTCTTTTGGAAAATAAAGAATTGGAGGGGAGGATTTCCAGCCCCCTGTTCCCTCTCCTTTTAGTTGCCTTCTGTGACATGCAGGAAATATGTGGAAAGTAACAAAATGTCACATTTAGTTAACAAAATCACATGAGGAGGGTGTCTTGTTTGGTGTGTGGTACGATAGTTAGGTGACGGGCATTCAACAGCGTAGAAATGCTCGCTGGGCATTTGGAGGCAGGAGCCAGACTGAGGGAGGGATGATGACACCCCTCTCCTGTGAAAGGATACTTCTTTATAGTAAAGTGAGGGTGGACTACCTGCTTTCATTGCACCTCTTACGATCACTTGATGCTATTTTGAATTGTAAGGATTGCAACTTTATATAATGAACAAAGTCACAGTTCTGAAATAACAGGAACACTCTGTATACAACCTGACCACACGATAGCTTGAAACATGCATACTCAGACCGAACCAAAGTGAGTCTTCCCCATGTTTTCAAAAAGAAGTGCGATATGAAATGCACTTATTGTGGCGTTTGAGATTTTTTATTTTTTTTTTTTGATTACTATTAATTATTTTAGTATATTATTTGCCCATAAAATCTGAAGTCCATTATATTGGGGTCTGTTGAATTGAGGGTATACTGTATTTACCTTAAGGGTTTAGGGGTTAAATCTGGTAAACCATCCTTGAGAATTCTTACACAGTGTATCTGTATCTAGTTCATCTTGGAACAACTTGGCCTGCCAGTTTAACATTGGCTCTGAGAAAGCCACCCCCCTCACCCTCACATGTACACTAATGAAACCTCTCATATAAAATTTGATCCATATATTGGATATTTACTTGGTGAAAGTTTTACTCTTATTCACTTGAGCAAATCACTATGTGGAAAAAATAAGAAAATTTTCTCTCTGTGTTTCTTGAGATCATAAATTGTTGAAGTGCTGGCACCAAATTCATCCGTGAGCTTTTTACAGATGTTCATTTCCCAATTTTTTTGTAATGATTGAACTTTATACCCTAGTCTGGAGGACTCCTTACACATCTGGAATAGCTCTTCCTGTACCTCTTTATTAGCCAGATTGGAATCAAAAACTTTTCATCTCATTAACTCTTCAGGCATCTCCTTTCTTCAACCATCTCTTTCTGCATGCTGTGATGTTGCTGCTGTTTCCCTTTTCTACAAGTATTATTCTGCCCACTGTTTTCTTCAATTGTCTGCATGTATCCCAGCATTCAATGCTAGGATGTGATGTATATAGGTGGTTGCTGCTTCTCGTTTTCTCTGTGGAGACTGGCCACATGAGAATTGACCTATATGGTACTTCCTTCTCTCAAACAGTTAAGCTTTGGAACTCTCTACCTCCTTTTGTCGTTTTTATTTATATAACCTTTATCCTTTTAAGAGTCTGGTCTACAAACACCAGCAGAACCCTGTTAATTTCTGCTTTCTTTTCATGTCACTTACTTTCACCTGAGACAGCCTTGATTGGGATATGTTTTTTGCCTGTGCCATGTCAGTCACAAAAAAAGAAAAGAATGGGGTATCCTCCGTATTTTCTTTCTGTTACCACATTTTCCTCTTTATCTCTTATTGTCCAATTTCTTTTATTTTAAAGTGTGTATTTATGATACCAGTCTTAAACTTTACAGTTCTGGCTTTCTTTCCTTCTTATTTTTTTTATTTATAAAGTCATATCTCTAGGGATAGGGGAGAAAGAATACGGCCCACATATTCCCTGCATGTCATAGAAGGTGATTAAGATGGGTGGGAGTGGGTTGCTGGAAATTCTCCATTCCAATATTGCTTTCCAAAAGAACGAATAGAGCATGGAGCCAAGTTAGGAATTTTCCCTCTATAGCTCCATTAGCATTTTTGTTACTACCCTACTCATGTGTGGGAAATGGGGTGCATATATGAAAAAAAGATTTATTCATACATAATCGTTGTTTCCCGTGTCAGCGAGGTAGCGTCAGGAAACAGATGAAGAATGGCCCATCCACTCATATACACATATATACATAAATGCTCACATATGCACATATACATACATGTACTTATCAGCATATACATACATATACATAGATACTACATACATACACATTTACATATTCATACTTGCATACCTTCATTCTTTCCTGTCGCTACCCTGCCCCACAGGAAAACAGCATTGCTATCCCCTGCTTCAGCGAGGTAGCCCCAGGAATACAGACAAAAAAGGTTATGCTCTTCTTTTATTTTTGATTTTATGCTGTATTTATGGTATCAGTCCTGAACTTTATAGGTATGGGCCTCTTTTCCATGTAACTTTTTTCACACTTGTTAGCCATTTTCTGCATTAACAAGGTAGTGCCAGGAACAAAGAAAGGTCTTATTCACTGACATCCATTCTTTAGCTGTCATGGATAATGCAATGAAGCTACAATCCGCTATCCACAACCAGGCCCCACAAACCTTTCCATGGATTCTCCTGGCCACTTCATATGCTTTGGTTCAGTCCATTGACAACATATCATCTTTGTACCAAATTGCTCCACTTCACTCTGTCATGCACATGCCTTCCACCTTCCTTCATGTTCAGGTCGTATTTGCTCAAAATCTTTTGAATTTCATCATTCCATCTCCAATGTGGTCTCCCTTCATTTTCCTTGTCCATTCTACTTCTGACACATATATATTCTCTTTCTCAACCTCTCCTCATTCATTCTCTCCATATGTCCAAACCATTTTGGTACAACTTCTTCGGCTATCTCAACCACCCTCTTCTTATAACTGCACCTCTCTCTCTTACGAATTTATTGCTTACTCGCTCAAACCTCCTCACACCACATGTCCTCAACATTTCATTTTCAAAACATCTACCCTCCTTCTCACATCATCTTTAGCCCATGCCTCACATCCATACAACTTAGGGACTACTATACCTTCAAACATACCCATTTTCATTTAGATAGCAACCTCTCTTTTCAAACATTCCTCATTGCTCCCATAAGCTTTACCCCCTCACAGACTTATGACTCACCTCTGCTTCCATGTTTCCATTCACTGCCATTTCCACTCCTAGGGATCTGGAACGCTTCATTTCCACCAAGTTTTCTCCATTCAGACTCACATCCCACTAACCTGTCCCTCTGTCCTGCTAAACCTAATAATGTTACTTTTATTTACATTTTTTCTTAACCTCCTCTCACACACACTCCCAAACTCTGACAACAACTTTTGCAGTCTCTCAGTTGAATCTGTCACCAATGCTGTATCATCAGCAAACAACAACTAACTCACTTTCCTGGCCCCTGACTCCCTACAGACTGCATATTTGCTTCTGTATCCAAAACCCTTGCATTTACCTCCCTCATCGTCCCATCAGTAAACAAATTGAACAGTGATGGTGACATCACACACACACACACACACCCCTGCCAGATACCAACCTTCACCTGGAACCATTCACTCTCATCCCCCTTAACTTGTACACATGCCTTACACTCTTGATAGAAACTTCTTAATGCTTTTAGTAGCATTCCTTTGTAAGACCCCCTCAAGGTATTGCTCTCAACCCAATCATATGCTTTCTTCAGATCCATAAATTTCACAAACAAATCGTTCTGTTTCTCAAAGTATTTCTCACACATCCATAAAGGAAATGCTCAATCCACACATCTTCTACCACTCCTGAAACCACACTGTTCCGGCCCAATCTGATGCTGAGTACATGGCCTCACCCTCTCAGTCATGTCTCTCCCATACACTTTACCAGATAAACTCATAAGATTTATACCTCTGTAGTTTGAACACTCACCTTTGTTCCAATTACCTTTATGCAGTGGCAGTCCTCAGGCCCTCACCATTGTCCAGTGTACACACTGAAAATCCCAGCTCACCGGCCAAGAACACAGTCACCCCCTTTCTTAAGAAATTTGACTGCAGTATCATCCACTCCATCTGCCTTGCTACGTTTCTTCGTACACAAGTCTTTCATGATCTCTTCTCTCTTCACTAAACTTTTCCTTATGACTTTTATTCTGCATACCTCTCTGAGTCTGCCACCTATTATTAAACACCATCAACAGTCCTGAATTCTCACTCATCTCCTCATCTCAACACTACTTGTTTCCACTTTCCCATTTGCTCCCCATCATCGATGTCCCGATTTGTTCTCATATTTTTTCACACATCATATGATTTCATGATTTATTTTTGATACCAGTCCCAAACTTTGCAGTTTTACACTTATGAGGCCCCATCACTTGAACATTCTCTATTATCATACAAAATTTTTAGGTTTATGTATGCTGTATCCTTTAACCATAACCACTCTCAGTCTGTTCCATTCATCCTTCTCTCTTATACTAAAAGTACTTCTTTGCATCATGTTTCATAAGTTTCTAGCTTAATTTCATTTTATGTCCTTTAGTTGCCCTATTCCTATGTCTCTTGAAGAACTGCTTTCTGTCAAAGTCATCACCTTATTTTAAAAACTTAAAGGTTGTGATCAAGTCACCCCTCCTTGCTTCAAAGATTGTGGTCAGGTCACCCCTCACTCCTTCCAAGGTAGGCAGATGTAAAACTTTTAGCTTTTCTTTGTAACTTTTTTCTTTCATACTTGTTTGACAAAGAAAGGCCTCATTTGCTCACATCCATTCTCTGGCTGTCATGTGCAATGCACTGAGATCACAGTCCCCATTTCCAACCTGGCCCCACAAACATTTCCATGGCTTCCTTTGGCTGCTTCATATGTCTTGGTTCAGCCCATTGACACCATGTTTCCCCCCTGTTTATCACATCCCCACAATTTACTCTATGTAGTGCAATCTTTCACCCTCCTTCATCTTGAGGCCCTGAGTATTTAATATGTATTTCTATCCATCTCCAGTTAGCTCTCTTAATTCTGATACTGTCTTTTTTGCCCTATGGACCCTCTGTTTTAGCTATTATGTGCCTCTTTAAATGTGATCAAACTTGAGAAGCATATCCTTGTTTTGGCATTATTTAGGATTTTAACAGCTTGCTTAATATTTCCTTATCTGTTAGGAGGTAGGCAGCCAATGACCACGAAAGTACAGTATATTACCAGTACTACCTGCCTGGGTATTGGGATAGTTAGTGGCAACTGCTTAGTGAGCCATCACTTCAGTGGTTGTCAAGTTAGACTCTTCTGACCCAGATAGCTGTCTTTTCTTTCTCCCTCACCCATACATGGACTACTGACATTCTGTCCAAAAGCATAGTCTCTCCATACCATACTTAACACTTGACAACACTTAACTCACATAGCTCATTCTTTGTAACTAGATTTTTGTGTGACATGCACTATGCACTGGCTTTTCCTTTTGGCAAAATGATTGTAGCAGTAGACAGAAGTAGTAGGTTGGAACATTTAGGCAGGAGCATTAGAAAGAAACGTTAGGTAGAAGTAGTAGGTAGGAGCATTAGGCAGAAGAAGCCAGTAGGAACATTAAGAGGGAGCCTCTGCATGCACTGCACTAGACTTGCCATCACCCAGTGGCCTGTCAAGGGTGAGGCGCTAAAGGCTAGGAAGCGGAACTAGAGTTCATTGGTTTTGGAGACTCTGTTGCCATGACCTCCCCTTTGAGGGAGTTCCAGTTGGAACTGACATCAGAGATATAGATGGAATGATAGAACTTTACAGTTCTGGTAAACTCAGAAGTTTGGTTGTATTGGCTCTCATTTACAGTCACAACTTTCCTATTCTGTTTGTATTATTACAGGTTGAACTTACAAGGAAATCATTCCTATGTCAGCTACCTTGGATTAGATGAACCAACTGATGACATTCAGCATCTTCTGGGAAAAGCAGCAGTTAGGTATGAAGTAAGAAACCATTTGAATGCTGTAAAATGCTTTTTTAATGAAATTAGAGTATACATAAAAGTTGAATGATAGTATAATTGAATAGTTTGAAAAAGGTATACGAATGCATTAAGGTGTTTAACATGAATGTGAGTCTTTAGCATTGTTATGGATGGAATGTTATGAGGCATGTAAGCCTTAGTTAGGGAAGGCTATAGAGTTACTGACTTAAGATAGGTTTGGTGTAGTTGAGGAAGTAGTAAAGGGTGATCCTTGCGTGGAAGACATGTCAGCCAAAGGCAGGTCAGGCTAGAGATGTACTAATTTAAGATAGGTGTAGTGCAGTGAAGGATGAATTATCATTCTAGTCAGAGATTCTATCAGTACATCAAGACATTGTCTCAAACGCTTCAAGGTGCAGGTGAGAATTGGTGATGTAATTTGAGGCAGATCAGAGGAAATTGTAGGCAGGTATAAGGCTTTTATTTGTAAGCTCAGAGAGAGCCATGAGAAACTAGTTGTATTAGGTTTACTGATCAGATTCAACATAGATTTGCATCCTTTAAGCCAAGTTGAGTCTGTGTAGAGAGGAAGAAAATGTGACATCATGACAGAAGCCTTTATGTTAGAGACAGCTTCCATGTGAAAAGAACTGCGGAAGCCTGTTATGGCAGAGCTTTAGAGAAAAATGTCAAGACATATGTTTGATAGAGGGTAAGTTAGAAAGCTAAAACAGGAGAAAGACGGCACAGGAATCGGAGTACAAGACGGCCAGGGAATGTGGCCTTTCCAGAATAGGATAGTTCGAGTTAGACACAGGTCATTGACTGTCTTATTAGACAGAACTTCCTACCCTTCTACACTTAGGTCAAGGGGTGAGGGATCAGGTAACATAACCATGATGTAGGGAATAAGAGCAGAAGCTTGTTTACTTTAGACTACTGACCAGGCCCTGGTAGATGGGATTTCTCACCACAGTTCAGTTGTACATGCCACAGTTGATTTAAACATGTAAGTGGGCATTAATAAATCGAAAGCAAAATTGAAGTCACACATTAGTGAGCAAAACATATTTTCAGGTAGACATTTTTCATGAAAAAATTATATGATTGGTATCTTTGTATCTTGAATAGATATTCAGAATAGAGATTCCCTTGCAGAATATATATTTCCAGGTTATGTTCTGTTTAATACTGACAGGAGGAACAAATTAGGGGCTGGTGTCTTATTAGTAATTAAAGGAACGTATATTGTTTCAGAAACAACTGGCTGAGAAAATATCGCAGCTTCAGTGGCATTCAAGTTGTTCCAGATCTTTTGCACAGTGCAACTACATTTATCAGAGGGTTCAGATCTGGAAAGTTTGGATCAATAATGCTTGATGATCTTTTAGAGGACATCAGCAAGAGAAACCAGTGATTTAGAATTCTGCTGTAAGGCTGTGTAATTTTCTTTTTGGCCATTTTTATGTAATGAAGTTGAATGAAATAAGAAGCATTTTAAGTGATTGTATTTAATGAACAGGTATGATTCTTTTATAACCATAATTTGTTTTATTCAGAAAATTTTTCCTCTTAGTCATTCTAGCCAATGGAAAATGTAAAAGTTACAATTGTAAAGATACCAACCAAACAAGGTATTGTGCAAATCTTCAGCTTTTCTTTCATGAATTGACATTTAGATAATTTTGCATGAATGTCCACATGATAATCAGAAAATGCCATTATAATGATTTGACACATTTCTCTCTCTTTTGTGATTTCATACAGTGCACATAAATCACTTTTACTCTGAGTTATTTTAAGTTAATTCCTTATTAGGATATGGTGATATAACTTTATACACTATGAAGAATCGTTTGAGAAATTATTAAGTAGATTCCACGACATGTTTAATCTAATTATTTCTGTTAATTTGTTTTTTAGTCTTCTTGCATCCAGTATCTATTATGCTCAAGAGAATTTGATCGAGCTTACTCATTGTCCCATACCATTCCTGACGCCTTTTCATCACCCCTCATAGACTCGTCATACTGTAATCTTGTATTGTTCAGGTTTCTTCCCTCTGCAGAGATAGAAATCTCACTAATGCACATCCTTCTTATCCATGTACTTTTTATCCTTAAATAGTGTCCTATATTGTAGTTTAAACTAGATTAGCTCAACTTGACTCTTCAGCCTTTCTTGCATTTATGTTGCTTCAGTTTCTGATAAACATGAAATTTTGCAGCTTCCTGTTTTTCTTTGATTTTGATATTATTTGATCAGCTTAGAATAAGATCTAACTAGATTACATAAGAACTCTAGCATAGGGAATACTACATAAGGCACTGTGTGCAGTTACAGCTTATATAGAAGTGCTGCTTTGTAATTTCACCAGGATTTACAGTCTTAAATGTGCTTGTAGATTAAAAAGAAATTTTACCGATGTGGAACACACACCAAAGACATTGATTTTATTTCATGATGTGTGAAAGTTGATGTAGACATATGTACATGGAATTAGAAAAACCTGAGCTTCGACTTGTTTAACAGAACAGCCCTTTGCATTTTATGCTCATATGACATCAGAATATCACTCCAGAATTGAGTGTATCATGTTATAAAGTGAGGATGTAAATTTCTTTTACAGTGAATTGATCAGTTGTAACTGTAAGGGAAAAGAAACAGACCTCTTAGCCTGTTTACTGGATTTCAGAAATGTCAGGTGTAGAATATCATGTCAATACACATTTCATTGAAGCTGGTACACTAGTAAGGGATATAAAGGTATAAGAAACTGCGGTGTTGAATATTGTAAGTATATCTATTGAATGGCTGATTATGTGTATAACTTTCATATTCACAGCAGCTGTCGACGTATGATTGTGTGAACTTTGTGTTTCTGCAGTGCACATAAGAATTTAGATTTCAGTAAAAACTGACATATCTGCTACAGTATGTATGTTTGACCAAAATTCATCGTTAACAAATTCAAGAAAGTGGGCAGTGAATAGTATAATAATTTTATTCCATTTAGGGCCTGTGAATAAGAAAATCACATAAGTTTTGTTTGTTTTACATTTATGAAACATAAGTTTATCAGGGGTACATATGTTATTCTTGTAGGCTCTTTACTTAACATGAAATGTGCATATATATATTTTGAGGCTAAATGTTTTTTTTTCTCAAGAGGTCTGATTAAGGTAATGTTACTGTCATGTCACAAATAATTAGTTTGGTTGTTATTTACATTTACCTTAAGAATTAATTGTAATGAAATAATAATGGGAGATATGACTGTCTGACATTCATTTTAGTAGCAGATGTGAGGCCAAAGGCCCATCCAACATCTCTTTCAGAGGGTCCTTACTCAATGTTATATATATTTGAATTATTCTATTTAGAAAGAGGGGTCATTCTGCTTGTAAGGCTTATTGATGTTAAGGAATTGTTTTAAAACTGAGGATTGGAGTGTACTTTTTTCCTGAATATTACAGTGAAAGATTTATTGACAGGTCCTAGATTATTGAACATGTGAAGAAGATTCATAAGCAAAGTCGGGCATGACCACCATTGAATATACTTGTGAGTCTAAATATTGATATTATCTGTAATGTATTCAACATTTTGTTAATGAATAATTCTTTCAAAATTTTCTGTACTTTTGCATTAGAAATGAACACTAAATTTGAATTGATAACAGACTAATTAGCGGATGTACTGTTGATTGCCTTTGATAATACTTCAAACCTTAGAAAGTACTGTATTGATTTTTTTATTTTTCAATAATGAATATAGGGAAAGCTTTATTATGTGGCACCTGCCACACTTAGGGCAGTGCTCAATATGACAGTATGCTGGTTGCAAAAGCACTTCCCTAGTTATTTTACTGGGAAACTTTCTAACACCATTGTTGTACTGTTTTTGTCTGGGTATGTATAAAAGATTGCAGTTCCAAAGTACATCGAGTTCCCAAACTCCATGAGCTTGGGGCTGTGCCGTAAGGTTGTATCTTTGGAGCACAATTGCATCAGAGAACTTCTTACCCCCTTCCATTCCCTACTTATTATAGCACAGCTTTGAATCTTCAGGAACCCTTTGAGAAGGGTTTCCAGGAGTTATACATGTGTAATGATAGTAAAAGTGAAATAAACATTTGGAAAGACAGTGTAAGCATTATCTATCTCTAACAGCAACTGTCATACTATATTTCCATTGCTTTTCTATTTCACTTATAGTATAGCTTTCTCTATAGATGACAAATCAACATTTATTTCTTCTCCACCATGACTGACTCCAGCACTTCCAAATCCCCTTACATCTCTAATTGATCCTGTGCCCCTCCCTGTAATCTCATCAGATAGTCCAAAAAGCACTCTTCTCTTTGGACATATGCAAGGCATATGGAATAGGTGACATTTCTCCTTGGGGTTTTAAAGATTATGCTTCCAAACTTCTGCCCATGCTTCCTGTTCTTCGCTGCTTCTTAAAGCCAGAACTTTTTTTTTTATAGTTTTATGCATTGAGACAGCCTGTCCCAAATATGGGGTACTGATCTAACTTCCCAGTTATCATCCTCTTGCTCTGACTTCTTCCAAAATCTTTGAATCTCTTAACTCCTATTTCCTTTAATAATTTGAATCCCATAGTTAACAATCTGATCATCTTAATGGATCTCACAAGGTGAGATTTTCAATCTGGGACCTTTTTAATCAGGTTACACAGGGCCCAAAAGTTGTCAGACTTAAAGGTTTACTCTGGTACTTTTCTTCTGTTTAATGCCAGACCAAGCTAATTAGTTTAGGTGGGGCCCACAGGTCGTCAGAGTTAACACTTCCTGCTCTGACTTTTATTTTGGTTAATACCTTACCATTTTAATCAGATTTTGTGGGGCTCAAGGGTCATCATTCTTAAAGCTTCATTCTGGGACTTTTGTTATGGCAAATGCCTAACCATTTTGATCTAGTTATGCAGGGCCTAACAGTCCTCAGACTTGAAGCTTTGCTCTGGTATTTTTCTTCTGGCTGATGCCAGACCATTTTAATCAGGTTCATGGGTCCTCAAAGTTAACGCTTCCCTCCGTGACTTTTGTTTCGGCTAATGTTAGACCAATTTAATTGGGTCTTACAGAGTTCACAGGTCATCAGACTTAAAGCTTAGATATTGGCCTTTTTTCATGGCTAATACCAGACCATTTTAATGGGGTTTTATGGGGCTCAAAGGTTGTCAAACATAAAGCTTCCCTCGGGGATATGTGTTCTAGCTAATGCCAGACCATTTTGATCGAGTTTTGTGGGGCTCAGGGGTCGCCAGACTTAATTCTTCCCTCTGGGACTTTGTTTTAGCTCACACTAAAACATTTAGATCTGGGACTTTTGTTTTAGCTAATACCAGACCATTTAATTGGGTTTCTTGGGGCCCAAAGTTCATCAGATTTAAAGCTTTGCTCTGGTGCTTTTCTTCTGGCCAATGCCAGCTCACTCTTATAGGGTATTGCAGGGCCTGCGGGATGTCCGTCTTAAGACTTCCCTCAGGGACATGTGTTCTAATCTGGTTTTGCGGGGCCAATATGTCGTCAGACTTAATGCTTCACTATGTGACTTTTGTTCTAGTTAACACCAGACCATATTGATTGTGTTTTGTTGGGATCACAAGAAAGCAGAATATATGCAGTGTTAGACACATTATCATCAAATTGAGTAGAACAGTGTTAAGGTTATAGAAACACTGTTGAATCATCTCTTATCAAATAGAGATAGCGATGTGAATCAATATTTTGGTTTATACTAATTAGATAACTTCTAGGTATGCTTCCCAGAACATAGGTTAACCTCAGTTTGTAACCTGAGAGAGGTGAGGTCATCAAAGGCGACCTGTGCCTTAATCCCTTCATCTGTTTCTTAATTAAATGCCTGACCCACCCATTGGTGGCTGGTATATCGTATTCTGGTTTCTTTAACTGCATTCTGTCCTGATGATGTCATTATACAAAAGTGCTTGACACTTCATATTTTCCATTTCCTTGTGGCTTTGCCTGCGTCTTATGTACACTCGCTACTAGTATACTTCTTGCATCATTGGATACCATACGTTTCTTCCAGAACCTTGCTGCACTTAATCCTGGACTGGCTCCCTTCATGTATGAGTTCTTCTGGTCTCTGTTGAAGGCTCATAAGCTAAGGTTATGTATCAAGTTTCTTCGGAAATGTATGGAAGAACAAGTGTTAACAAAATCTGTTCTCTCACGATGACTGATATGGATGTTTGATTGCCCATCCATTTGCTACACTGAAGTAAAGGAAGCTTTCCAGTAAAATGTGTGAACTGGAATAACTTTCAGTGTGCCATAACATTGGATCATAAAGAAGTACTTTTAGATTACCGTTTTGAGGAAATGAGATCTGAATGTGATATTCTGTGAAAAACGTTAAACCTTACTTTGCAGATATTTATTGACAGCAATGTTTGTTGAAATATGTAAAACTGTCTTGTGAATCTTTCAGGCAATGCACATGATAAAGTTGCTATCACAGCTTTAGAATACAATCTAAGTTTTGCTAGTAACCTGAATGGTCAAAATGCTGTGGAAATTGTTAGGGCATTTTGCAGTCTGGAAAAAAAGTAAAGCTTTGCCTAAAGATGACATCAGTGTTTGTAAAAGAATCGTTCATAATGCTATATCCAATAGTGCACCTCCAAGTTTGTCCAGCTCGTTTTAAGAGTGCTCTTGTTGATTTGATAAAGAATGAATCTGCACATCACTAAAGCTGACAAGTTGAATGCCGTAGTGATTTTGAATAAAGATTATCTAGATAAATTGTATGCTTTATTAGAAGATAGAAGTATGTATTCTCCTCTTAGAACTGATCCCACAGAAACAGTAAGAAGCAAATTGATAAGAAAACAAAAGAGTTGCTTAAAGATAATGACGAATTAAGAAATTTTCTTCTTTTAGTCCTTCCTTGCCCTACATGTATGGTATATTTAAGACTCATAAACTAGGATACCCTGAAAGACCTATAGTCTCTTCAGTTGGTTCAACAACATATAGATTGTCAAAATGGCTTGTCAGTATTCCCAGTCCATTAACTGACACAATATCTTGGTTCTGATACCAAAAACAATATTGATCCAGTAGAAAAACTTAGTAGTGTCCAGCTTGATTATATGATTAAGCGTATTAGTTTGGATGTGTCGTTATTTATCGAAGTCCTTGTTGATGATTTATTAAGAGTTTTTGGCAGAAGAATTTGACAAACATACTTTACCAATGCTCCTAAGCACCATTTCAGAGTTAATTGAACTGTGTTAAAGACTGTAACTTTTAGTGCAGTGATAGTTTCTTAACACAGCTGGAATATCCTCCCTCAGCCCTCGAAAGCCATTTATATATGAAATTTTTTGAAAGCAAGATACTTTATGACATTTTACCAAGTGATAACAAATGGTACAAGTATGTTGATGATATATTTTGTTTGTGACATATTGTTGAAGATGAAATTTTTTTTTCTTAATTTGAATTTTTTGGTGGAATAAAAAAGTTCACTCTTTGACACTGATTCAGACAATACATTGCTATTCTTAGACTGCAATATTCATAGGGGTGGATATACCTAAAGTTTAGTATACACTGTTAGCCCACATAATGTGTGTTCATATATTC
>JAUTXX010504579.1:0-12306 GCA_032273605.1 Panulirus laevicauda | reverse complement strand
ACGTATATTTTTGAACGCCGTTTCCCGCGTAAGCTAGGTAGCACCAGGAAGAGATGAAAAAAGGCTGCATCCGCTCACACTCACTCGCTAGCTGTCATGCTTAATGCACCGAAACCACAGCTTCCTATCCACATCTAGGCCCCACAGAACTTTCCTTGGTTTACCTCGGACGCTTTCCATGCCCTGGTTCAGTTATTGACAGCACGTCGACCCCAGTATACCAGATTATTCCAATTTCTATTATTTTATTCCATCCTTCCATTACTAATTTGGTCTCCTGGTTCTCCTTGTTCCCTCCAGTTTTGATGCATATGTCCTCTTTGTCAACCTCCCCTCATTCAGTCTATCCATGTATCTAGACCATTTCAGCACACCCTGTCCAGCTCTCTCAACCACACTCTTTTCATTACCACGCATCTCTCATCCTTTCATTACTCGATCAAACTACCTCCCACCACATACTGTTCTCAAACATTTTATTTCCAACACATCCACCCTCCATCGCACAGCCTCATCTATAGCCCATGTCTTGTATCGATGTAATAGTGTTTGGATTACACCAATTTTTGTCCTCCCAGGTAACGTTCTGTCTTTCCACACATTCTTCAGCGCTACCAGAACCTTCGCCCATTCACCAACCCTATGACTCACTTCCGCTCCCTTGTTCTATTCGCTTCCAAGTCCACTACCAGATATCTAAAACACTTCACTTCCTCCAAGTTTCTTCTGTTCAAGCTCACACCCTAAGTAACCTGTCCCTCAACCCTACTAAACCCAATAACTTGCTTTTATTCATATTTACTGTCAACTTTCTCCTTTCACATACTCTTTTCAAACTCACTCACCAACTTCTGCAGTTTCTCGCTCAAATCTGCCACCAGTGCTGTATCATTAGCAAACAACGAGTGACTCAATTTCCGGGTACCCTCATCACCCAAAGTCTGCATGTTCGCCCCTCTCTTCAATACTCTTGCAATTACCTGTCTCACCAACCCATCCATAAACCAACTGAACAACCATGGTGACATCAAACACCCCTTCCGCACACCAACCTTCACTTGGAACCATTCACTCTCCTCTTCTCCTAATCGCACACATACCTTACAACCATTATTATAACGTGTCACTGCTTCTGGTAGATCTCCTCCCATACCATATATTATTACGACCTTCCACAAGGCATCTCTGTTACTCCTATTATGTATTTTTAATCATTCCATAAACGCTTTATGAAAATCCATCTGTTTATCTAAGTATTTCTCACACTCATTCCTTGATCCACTCATCCACTACCACGAAAACATTATTCTACACCTTTATGGCGTTATGCTATATGACATACTAGACCAAGAATCCTGATAACACTCATGACAGCGCATGTTGGTAACACCTCAGTAGCCAGTTACTCTGGAACTTGTGAATACTGGTACTCATTTCACTGTATGTGCGTGCACAATATACTTCACGATACAAATAAAGCGGTATAACCATATGATTGTAAGAAATGGAGACCCGAAGCATCAGGCATAGCTAAGATGTGTTTACAACAAGAGAACACGTATCATTATACTACTGTAGTGATCACAGACACAGAGTCACGTGTTAGAAAAGATAATTCGCGGTAACAGGGAAGTAGCTTTTATTGCTGTATGCTCTTTTGTGGTAAGCAACTGTTGGAGTGTAATACAAGGTTGACCTTTATGACAGATGGAGGATAAAGTATATCAATATAAAAGTGATTATTGCAAACACAGGACTTGCAGTCACTGGTTCTCAGACTGATATTACGGGGGTAGTCATTATATAGTATGCGTTCATGTGTTGGCGTTGAGGGTCAATTGCATGTTAAAAAGAGAACACGTTAAACCATAGATGATTCTAATTCTATTTTCATTAATTCTTAGTGTAATCACCCCCTGCTGCTATGACACAATTTAACAGAACGTTATCTGGGAGGACAAAAAATTGGTATAATCCAAACACTATTACATGGACACAACACATGGGCTATAGATGAGGCTGTGCGAAGGAGGCTGGATGCCCTCTTAGTCTGAGTAAATATCTGTGATCGGCTGTGGTTGGGGATGTTGTGGAGCAGAGCTTCCCTGACAAGTGCAGCCCACACAATTTCCACGGGGTTTAGGTCTGGCAATTTATGAGGGTGTGGCACGAGCGAAATGGGTGGATGGTTCTGAAACCAAGTCTTTATAACATTGCATGAGTGTATATGGGCGAGTTCTCTTGCACGAGGTAGAATAGAGTGTCACGGTAGATTGAGAGTTCCACTGGAGGAAGTAGGACCTCCTCTAACAGCTCCATATATCTACTTATGAAACGGCCTGGACCAATGTCTGCCAGCTCCCCAACACCACTTGCATGAATCCATCCGAATAACCCGACACTAGATCTGCCGCTACCCAAGGTTCCAACCATATGTCCGGCTTCATACCTTGGAAAATACAGAACGATTTGATGAGAGACCTTAGATAAACGTTGCCATCCTAGTATTGACGGAAAAATATTCCATAGGCGTTACATTACACTAAATTGTCTACATAATGAGTAGAGAAAGGTAACGTAAGATACAGTAGCAATAATCTGTCCTTGTTAAAGAACGTATCAAAATCTTGATTAATCACCTACACCAACAACAGTGCGATGGGAATATGCAAGAAAGAGACAGATAGATAGACAGAGTTGTTACCATTCAATGGTTCGACGCCACTCTTGTGGTCGCAATCTCATCCATGGAAAACGTCTTTTCGTCGCAATAGACATCGTTTTCCCATAATGTTGCAGGGTTGTCTGGCTCTTCAAATGCATATTCCATACGCCTTTCCATGTTCGTCTCAATATGCTCTGGCTTCTTTGCTGGTATACGGCCATAGTGTCCACTGGTGTGGTGTCGGTTCTTAATCGTCTGCGACGTGCAGCCAATCAAAGTTGTCGACAGTTGCTGGCGGCAGTGGTAAAGGGGCTATTTTCGATGATAGCAGAGTTCCCTCTATCCCACGCAGGTATTGCCCACTGAGGCCCGTCTGCTCCACGCTGATGCGAGTTATCCAAAGCATCGCCTGACGATCTCACCATTGCCGAGGCCCACCCCATGTAGTACGGCGATTGATGCAGGTGTTTTATCTGAGGTCTCCATATCGTCTAAACTTGCTATGACTGTGATAAACGTGGCAATGCTTACTAGTTGCTCTGAAGATCAAACTTAGGCAGAGTGAAGCCGCCGTGTTTCCAAAATATTCGATACATTGTATTCATGTAAGGTTAGGTTAGCCAGAAGAGAATCACAGATTCCATTGTAGTTTTTACTGGACCTGCCCACCAAGTCCAGACCCAGAGATAAATAAAATCGTCTGGTGTTAGCCAGAATAGAAACACAAAGTTTGTCTAGTTTTTACAGGCCGTGCCTACAGGTCTGGGCCCGATGGTTGCTAAGGCGAACATATTCATCTGCAGTTTGAACACTGACTTTTATCCCCCTTCCCTTTATATATTGGCACAATACATGCACTTAATCTTCAGACACCTCAACATGATTCATACAAACAATGAAAATTCTTTCCAACCAATCAGCAACACAGTCACCTGTCAGAACTAATTCAGCTCAATACCATCCTTTGCAGTCACCTTGCCATACTCCATCTTATGTAAAGTTTTCATCACCAACTTTCTCTTCACTAAACACTCTCCATGACTCTCATTTAGCATAACGACCCGACAAAAACACCCCACAGCTGCAACTCTCATAAAACGCATTTGATACTCGATCATTCCAATTCTCATTTGCCCTCTTTTTCAACCCCAGCATTTTCTTCTTGACCTCCTGCGGCCTTCTCGTTTACACCCCTCAATCAGTTGTGCTCTCCCTGTAAGAACCGACCAAACGCCTCTCTTTTCTCATTAACTAGCAACTTTATTTGTTCATCCCAACACTTGGTGCCTTTTCTAATCTACCCACCTCCCATCTTTCTCATGCAATTCCTCATCCACTCCTCTTACTTCATTTGCTCTCAACTTTTGCCATCCTACACTCACTCTCCTGATATATCTTCACATAAATCGTATCGAAGATCATTCACTCAAACCATTTTCTTCTCACCGACATTGTTTTTTCCTCTTTTCCAAGAACCTCTCCAAATTTTCACCCTTGCCTCTATAAGATAATGATCACACATCCCACTAACTAACCCTCTCAGTACATTTACATCCAAAAGTCTATTCTGCACGCTTATCAATTAATACATAATTCAATAATACATGCTGATCTTCTCTCCTACTCACATACGTATACCTTAATATGTCCCTCTTTTTAAACCAGGTATTCCCAGTCACCAGTCCTTTTTCATCATACAGCTCCACAAGCTGTTCACCATTTCCATTCATAACACTGAATACCCCATCCTTTAATTATACCGTCAACTACTACATTACTCATCTTCGCAATTAAATCAGTCATCAGTGAGACCCGGTCTTTTGCATCAAAACTGATGACACATTCAATCAACTGCTCCCAAGACACTTGCCTCTCATGATCTTTCTTCTCATGGTTAGGTGAATAAGCAATGGTAATCTCGCCTCTCTCGCCATCCGCTTTCATTTTTACTCACATTAGTCTAGAATTTACTTTCTTATACTCATCTGCGTTATATATATCATGATGCATTACACATGACAGCTAGAGACTGAGTGTGATCGAATGTGGCCTTTGTTGTCTTTTCATAGCGTTACCTCGCGCGCGTGCGGGGGGAGGTGAGTACCATTTCATGTGTGGCGGGGTGGCGACGGGAATGGCTGAGGGCAGCAAGTGTGAATGTACATGTGTATACATGTATTTGTATGCATAGGTGCATGTGAAGGCGTGTGTGTATATGCATCTGTACGTGGGTGGGTTGTGCCATTCTTTCGTCTGTTTCCTTGCGCTGCCTCGCTAACACGGGAGACAGCGACAAAGTATGATAAATGAATACATATATGTATAATGTATATTTACAATTGTTCACAGTTTCACATGTTAGTAAGGTAATAGAAGGGTGAAAGGAAAAATGAAGAATGTGTGGAAAAAATTTACAAGAAACTGAGCTGCTGAAGTGTTTGTAGATTTGCCTCTTAAAGGTGGAAAGGGAGTAGGAGGTAAATACAGAAAGAACTCTACGGCTTCGCTATTCCAGGAAAAGGGAATTATCTTAGTCCTCGTGTGAATGGTTACATGACTGACTGTTACTTTTTCTTGATAGATCAAGAGAGGATGAGAGTGGGAAACCAGTCTGCCATCTGGCCTATATTTGCCACTCGAGCCCAGGTAACAGGTACCTTTGGCCTCCAACCCCACCCTTCACCACTGGACATCACGCAGCAGAAACCATTGGTCTATCTCCATCACTCTACTTCACACATCAGAATTCCATAACGTAAGTTCAGAATTCCATAATGTAAGATTCGCCTCCAACCTCCCAACATCAGCAGTACACCACGCACAGAGACCGACTGGCCAACCATCATCACTACGACGACATCATGCAGGAATGCCCTCTACTTCTCCATCAACACCATCACCTTCCCGCAGCAGGAGACGCGACAGGCGGCCACGTCAAAGGTTATGGACGGTCCGGCCTTCCAATATGCTGACCATCAGCGAATATATTCGGGAAATGTGAAGTGAGGCATCAGCGGTTGCTTCTTCCAGCGCACTACAAGTGTCTTCTAGGCCTCGACAGCGCTTATCAGTAATACAATAAGAAACTGAACCAATCATTAGATAATGGAGACAACGAGTGCGAAACTGAGCCAAAACAATTTCAAACAAAACCAGTTAAATGAGATCCATGCTAATCCTTATTAATCAAGCGTTGAGACTCTTAAAACCACAACTAACTCGATCTACCTTGAAATAGCTCATACTTGAAATTTGTTACGGATTTCTTCTTAAAACAAGGTAGTAACTAACTAGACAGGGATGAACAAAGATGGGGCATCAACGATTTCTTCCTCAATACATTACGACCTTTAGCTTCACAATGATTAATAATCAGCTTACAGCTGCCCTCCTGGTGCCTGTAGGGCATTTCAAACACGTCAGAACATCTTCCCAATAAAATAAACTAGCAGTCATCCACGGTGGAACAAAGTCACGCACCGCACTGCCCCCAGCCTCTCTCTCTCTCTCTCTCTCTACGCTTGTTTTCTTCTATCCCCATCTGTAATTCCCTTATTTCTTATCATTTGCAGTGCCTTCATCCACTCCGTTTTAGTTCTCTTTCCCTTTATATTATCAGGGTGATAATCTACATTTTGACAATCTATCGGTTATACATGCCATACCTTTGGTATTTCATACTCGGTTATAATAGTACACATTCCAGAAACTTCTGTTTTTTTGTCTGTTTTACTCTCTGGTTTGATGCGTCTGAGAGATTTACAATGAGCAAAACTAACTTTGATATTCAGCTCTGGATGTTTGTGTTGTCGCTAACTTTATGTACAGTGAAGCACGGAGAGTCTCCTAGTCAAAAAATCAATTAACTTATGCCTCTTTTGTTATCCCTTTCCTCGTTCCTTTCATCATCATTCGAAGGAAAAGATGTCCGAACCCCAAGGGATGAAGTGCATCTCTGATGAAAGAAAAGAAAAGCATTAAACCTCCACCCACTGAGGCACAACACTACGGTACAGAACCGATAATCAAGTGTCTTGTGTCCCATTCAACGATGACTCCAGGAAACCGATGCGGGTCCGTCCCGTCATCCGGATCAGATACCATTGTCTTACCCACATAAAGCCAGGAAATATTCCAGTAATTGAAGGGATCCGAGGCTCAGTTTTATTCACCGAGGCAAGTGAGTGATGTCTTGCTGTTTATGACTTACTGAGACGCTTCCGTTTCCACTATTTGCATATTTGATAATGTCCTGTTCTCGCTTTTTGACAGATGATACACAAAGTTCACCACTTCTCATTCGCCAGTGACCAAGTGTCCCGAAAAGGGCCACAAGTACTTGGTGTAAGAAAGCAATAAAGACATAAGCTTTGCCTAAGTTGCTTTAGTCATGTGTAATGTCAGGTCCCACCGTTCATCGGTTGCATTGTGGAGGATAAACAGGGGTGGCCCTACAGAAAAAGCCGATCTCCTTAAGGAGAATATTTACTACGTGTGAGCAGAGAACTTAAATGATTACTGTAAATCAAACACAAGTCTTTGATTCACACCAAAAAATGAGAAATTCTTTGCATACGTAGGCCTAAAGTTTTCTACTGCCTTTTTGGACTTTTGAGATGTTTTTGAAAATAATGTGAAGCGATTTGACATAAGTGGGATGGTGTTAACTTCCTCTTCAGGTATAAGAGAATGATAAAGTTTTTCATTTCTTCCGACTTTCTACATGTGAAGTGAACTCTGCTCCTGTGTGCGAGCAATGTGACATATAGTACTGAAACCGCAATGACCATGGGACGGCTTCCATCTGTTGCCAGCCAGTACCCCACACGTTTGAGGCTCTCTCTGTGTTGTTAGTATTGCTGGAGCACCTAACCTAATCTGGCTACAGTAACAAACCGAGTCTCGTGACCTCTCTCACCTGGGACTCCGTCTTCGTTGGACGAGGAACTATTTCGGGACTTGACTGGTCCATTATCCGTAAAAGTGGCCGGGCAGTAACTGAAAACTAGCAGGGTGTGTTCGGAATATCGTGGAGAAAGGGATGGAAGCGGATCTTGTAAGAGGAGACAGGAGTGAAACAGATGGGTGAAGGATGCTAGTGTGTGTATTGCGTAGGCCAGGAAGCAGGCTGTTCTGTAAGCATCAAAGAGAAAGAAAAGACAGTACGCAGGTGAGGGCCCGGGGCTGGGAGGAGTCGGCTACAGCGTGATAGCTCCGGTAAGTCCATGCTTAATTGCGTTAAGAAAATCGAGAAATTTCTGAACTTTCAGATCTACGCATAGAAAACGTTACCACAATCTAACTAGCTCATTCTCACGAGTTCAGTGTTAGATGCTTCATTTATCCAAAAGGAGAGGATGTAGTGTGATTCTGTAATGCGTATTAGAGATTTTAGGATGTGCATATGCAGTGACCGTCCAGTATCATTACCAATTCTTAAAGGAAAATGTAATTTTCCCGTAATTCTGGTGGTCTGCGTGAGTGGAACATTTACATGTGGCGCTGGATCTTGAAATTCACTTCATT
Source organism: Panulirus laevicauda (assembly GCA_032273605.1). Lineage (NCBI taxonomy): Eukaryota > Metazoa > Arthropoda > Malacostraca > Decapoda > Palinuridae > Panulirus > Panulirus laevicauda. The sequence goes on along the minus strand of JAUTXX010504579.1, from coordinate 4,115 downwards.
ATATTTTGACACATTCTCCTTTCAAGTACTTTGATAAAATCTACAGACTTCAGGTGCAGGATTGAAGTGTATGAATGAATAACTTATTGGAATCAAGATGCACTCGACAGATGTTCCATCAAAGGCACCTGTATACTTGAACAAACAACGTGTAAGAAATACACAGATTATCAATCAAATATTCTGCTCAGTGCCGTTTATAGAATCTACAAGCAACGTTCATTAAGCACTTGTTCAAACAACTTTTACTTAATCAAGCAACAAGTAATTAACGTTCTACTGAATGCTACTAAAATGATTCTGCAAGACATTTCTTGAATATGGCTATAAATCTACCTTAAACACTTAGAAAAATCTATCTTAAATACTTAGAAATCCGCAAGCACTCTGAACACTTGAAAAAAATGGCTACGCACACAAATTTCTTTGAATATTGAGGAAGACACTTGAGATAAAGCCACTTTGAAATGGTCCATCTAACATCAGATAAGAACCTTAGCAGGATATGCATAAAAAGGCAAAGTAAAGTGACTTTACTTCAGCAGCACCGACTGGATGCCCAGCAGGTAGAGTTTCAGCAGTTCAGAAACAAAAAGTGTAAATATCTTTAAACTTCTGGGTTTGGGAGCTTCAGACATATTGACTTCAAATGCCCTGAAGACCCCGATTTTCACCACTTGTGTCGTGACCAGCTTACAAGCCACAGGAGGAACGTTTCTTCATTCTGTTCTCGTTTCCTCTTCCTTCCAGTTCATTTCCTATCCCTTCTCTCTTTCCCCTTGAGGGCCTTCTTTCTCTCTTATTCCTCTTTCATTTATCACTCCCATTGTCTTCTTGGACATCTGAGTCATTAAGTCAGAGGGGGAACTGGTTGAGAAAAGGTGACAGCGAGGATGGTCGACAGGGAGAAGTATGGTTGGCAGGCAAAGTAGAGGAAGGTTAGGAGGCTTGTGTGGGGAAGGTAGGATGGAGAGACGGGTAAATGGAGAATATATGTTACGTGTCCCTGAAGACTATTACGCTGACACTGATCCGAGATGATAATGTGAAAGAGCATATGGGATCAGAGGGTGCTGGGTAAGTCTGAAAGGTTTCGTAAAGACAGAAGAAAGACGAAATGGCAATGGGTGACATCAGCGCGTGAAGCGATCCTAGTTGGCGCATGAGATTTGTGAAAGGATAGAATATCAATAGAAATAATCATAGTGCGTGTATAAAGATCTGCGAGTGCGTAAACTGGTCTTAGATTGTATATAATGATCCCTGAGTGCGTAAAGTGATTTTGGATAGTGTACGATGATCCTAGGGGGCGCAAGATAATTTCAAGGGTGGAAAGTGATCCTAGAGCGCTTATATATAATCCAAAGGGCGTTAAAATATATGTAAACATGATGTGTGATAATTTTAGTACGCAAAGTAATCGGAGGATACGTTCAGTGATTCCAATAAGAGTGAAGATGAGTACGTATTTGTTTTTGTACATATTTTTTGTTTATCTGTACATACAGTCACTCAAGATGTTATCGGACTCTGCCTGCTCGAAGCTTTACTGTAAGTACGGTTTCTTTAGGGAACTTTTCAAGTCAAAATGTCCTTCATTTTCCTGCTACTGGAAATAGCACAGCTTCGAGCTGCGGGAGCCTTTAGAGAGGTCCTAGGAAACACCAGGTTTATATCATGAAAAAAAATTCTTCCCGGGTAATTATTGATAAATGGAACCATCATCTGAGATAGAGAGAGAGAGAGAGAGAGAGAGAGAGAGAGAGAGAGAGAGAGAGAGAGAGATGCATTTCAGGTTTCTTTTTTCTTCTTGATTTAATGAACAACATAGGAAGATAAAATTCCAATATTCTCCATCACTTTGACATGTGACGGGTGAGGATACGAGAGTCAGACGTGAAGGGGACAAGGAGAGGGGGAGACCAAATTGGAGACGTAAGGTTAGGGTGAAAAACATTTTAAGTGCTCAGGTCCTGAACATACAGAAAGGAGAAAAAGGTGTAAGAGACAAAGTTAACTTGAGCGTTGTGTTATACGAGGGGTGACGGCTTTCAATGGACGAAACCAACTGAAGCAGTAGGAGGAAACCAGGAAAGATCTATAGGGCCTAGTTGAGGGAAATGGATGCGAGTGAATAAGGCTTTTTCTTTTCTTTTTCCTTGCGCTACCTCGCTAACACAGAAAATGGCGTAAAAGTATGAAATAGAAAAAAATGGAATGTAATACCTATAATACAAGTATTCAGTTCAGAGTCACTCACTGGTAGAAGCATTACCAGATTATCCCTAATGCCTGTCTTGCCATCATCTTCTGAAAGATTTCTGGGATTTCCAAAGGATTTTGATGGGCATTTTTCAAGACTGGGAAGAAATAATTGCAATCTATATTGTCTCTGTGAAGCATAACACAACAGAGAATGACATACTAACCCAGGTGCTAGACCAGTAGAGCTACAGCACTATAAGAATAGGGAACAAATCCTGCTAACATAGCTGGATTAGATGTGCTTCTATGACACAAAGGCCTCTGCTGAAACCGCAACAGATGGTGATTGCAGACTCCACCGCAGTGCAAGAGTTTATCGCACGAAATAATCAACGTCCCATTTAGGAGTTAACCATCGTCTGATCATGTGTCTAAAATTGAATCACTCTTCATACAAGTGTCTCGTCTGGCCTTGGGGTTCCTGGCGCATCTATTACCCCAAGAGCAATGAGCCAGAGCGTGTCTGGTGGATGTCAGGACGGTCTCAAATCGCCACACCGCCAACACCAGCAGTTTGTGTTAGGGATTTTTACAGTGAATTGCTCTAAGACATTTTCTATACCGACTACAATTTTCATCAGCAGTGGTGAGATGAAGTGACAAAGGCACTGTGCGAAATACTGATGATCAACCTGGATGTAGTGGGACGCAGTCTAAACTATACAGACACCAACATTAATCCCACATTAAGTGAGGTTATGAAACAACGTTTGGTGTCGTCCAGCGAGTATTCGTTTATCATCCACTGTCATTAGACTTTTATGGATGTTCGGTGGTATATATACGGCAATGTGATGGTCACAAAGGCAGAATTAAATGTCTCAGATCCTCGATGAACTACACTATTGGTTTCTAATACAATGCTAAGTTTTCATTTTACTTTTTTCTCTATGGTTGCCCCGGGTATGGCAGTCAACTTCGACCATGGCTGACGCAATGACATGGTCGCTAAAAGCTCTTCAGAATTTCCTACGAGTAACGATGAAGTAATTGACATCAATGGAGTATACAACTGTACTTTAACAACGGATCTATTCAGATGTAACTGTCCGTCCATACGTGTCACTGATCTCATTAACTGGACAGATTAAAGCCAATCACTTTTTAGTTACAGTTTGAGGTAATATCCACAGCATAGAACTACGAACGTGAAATGTACAGTTGATATGTATGGTTAAAAAAGAATTACACTTTATAGATATCTTAACTGCTTATAGATATCAGAGTTACCTACATATGATCGTAAATTATACATAGTCAGTGGACCCAGAATTTTAGATGCAGTATAACTGACTCCTAAAAGAATCTGGACCAAAACTCTCAATTTCATTCTTGGCTGACAGTAGACACTCCTGGCCAACAAATGGCCGTTTGATTCAGATATAATCTTACAAATAGAAAATTCTGATCAATAATGGATCATGTTTGTCAACAACAGTCAAGCCTGACAAACCAACCACAAACGACTATTCTGATCACTAACAAAAAACTGAATACTAGCCAAGAACAGATGATATAATCCTGGCCAATAATCAATTACTTATTTCTGATCAACATTGGACGATTTATAATCTAAGCTCTATACACAGCTTAATCCTCTGTCTCGCATTCCGATTTCATATCCACTCGAATTCACTGGAAGTATGATATCCGTGAGGTAAGTTGTTCAGCGATGTAAAGGAAATGCAACAACAACCTATCCTTCACATCCAGTGATTGGTCTTTCTGGTCTACAACCATCTCCGACAACTGTCTCGCAACCTTTCCTTCGATTTTCAGTTCTGATGATGCTAAGGCCGTCCTCCAATTGCGAAAGCATCTCTCTCTCTCTCTCTCTCTCTCTCTCTCTC
>JAUTXX010504568.1:0-12306 GCA_032273605.1 Panulirus laevicauda | reverse complement strand
GATATTTGTTGCACTGGTGTGGATGGCATGGTACTTGTTGCATTAGTGTGGGTGGCATGATACTTCGTGCATTAGTGTGGGTGGCATGGTACTTGTTGTACTAGTGTGGGTGACATGATACTTCTTGCAATTAGTGTGGGTGGCATGATACTTGGTGCGCTAGCGTGGGTGCCGTGATATTTGATGTATTAGTGTGGGTTGTATGGCACTTGCTGCATTAATGTGGGTGGGTGGCATCATACTTGGTGTATTAGTGTGGTTGTCATGATACTTGGTGCTTTAGTGTGGGTGGTATGATACTTGGTGTATTGGAATGGGCCGCTTGATACTTGGTGCATTAGTTTGGGTGGTATAGTACTTGGTGCACTTGCGTGGTTAGCATGATACTTGGTGAATTAGTGTGGGTGGCATTATTACTTAGTGCACTAGAGTTGGCATGATACTTTGTTCATTAGTGTTTGTTGCATGATACTTGGTGTATTAGTTTTGGGCGGCATGATGGTTGGCTCATTATTGGTGGTGGCATAATACTTGGTCCATTAGTGTGGGTGGTGTTTTACTTGATGCATTAGTGTGAGTGGCATGATGATTGGTGCATTAGTGTTGGTAGAATGGTACGTGGGGCATTAGTGTGGGTGTCATGATAATTGGTGCATTAGTGTGAGTGGCATGATACTTGGTGCATTAGTTTGGGTGGCATAGTACTTGGTGCATTAGTGTGGGTGGCATGATACCTGATACATTAGTGTGGGCATCATAGTACCTGGTGCATCAGTGTGTGTGGCTTAATACTTAGTGAATTCGTTTGGGCTTCATGATACTTGGTGCATTGGTGTGGGTGGCATCATAATTGTTGCAATAGTGTGGGAATTCTATGATACTTGTTGCTTTAGTGTGGTGGGTGGTATGATACTTGATATATTAGTGCGGGTGGCATGATGCTTGGTTTATTAGTGTTGGCTGCATGTTGTTTGGTGCATTAGTGTGGGTAGTATGATACTTTGTGCATTAGTTAGGGCGGAATGATGATTGGTGTATTAGTTAGGGCGGAATGATGATTGGTGCATTAGTGCGGGTAGCATGATACTTGGTGCATCAGGGTGGTTGGCATGATACTTGGTGCATTAGTGTGGGTAGCATGATACATGGTGCATTAGCTTCGGTGCAATAATACCTGGTGCATTAGTGTGGTTGGTATGACACTTGGTGCATTAATGTGTGCGGCATGATACTTGATGCATTAGTGTGGGTTCCACGATGCTTGTTGCATTAGTGTGGTAGGCATTATACTTGGTGCATTAGTGTGGGTGGTTGATACTTGATGCATTAGAGTGGGTGGTACGATACTTGGTGTATTAGTGTTAGTAGCATGATACTTGGTGCATTGGTGTGGATTTCATAATACTTTCTGCATTAGTGCGGGTGGCATGATGATATTTGTATTACTGTGGGTGCCATGATATTTTTTGCATTAGTGTGGGTGGCATAATACTTGGTGCATTACTCTAGGTGGCATGATACTTGAAATATTAGAGTGGTTGGTATGAGACTTAGTGTATTAGTGTGAGTAGCAAGATACCTGGTGCATTATTGTGGGTGGCATAATATTTGGTGTATTAGTTTGGGTGGCATGGTACTTGGTGCATTAGTGTGGGCGGCATGATACTTGGTGCATTAGAGTGGGTGTTATGATACTTGTTGCAATAGTGTGAGTGTCATTATACTTGGTTTTATTAGTGTGGGTGGCATAGTACTTGGTACATTAGTGTGGGTGGCATGATACTTGGAGAATTAGTGTGGGTGGCATAATTCTAGGTGCATTAGTGTGGATGGCATGATACTTGGTGTATTTCTGTGGGTGCCATGATACTTGGTGCATTAGTTTGGTTGGCATGATATTTGGTGCCTTAGTTTGGTGGCATTGTACTTGGTGCATTAGTGTGGGCGGCATGACACTTGATGCATTAGTGTGGTGGCATGATACTCGTGCTGTAGTATGGGTTGTATGATACTTGGTGCATTAGTGTGGTTGACATGATAATTGGTGCTTTAGTGTTGGCGCCATTATACTTGGTGCATTATTGTGGGTGGCATGAGACTTGTTACATTAGTTTGGGTGGCAGAATACTTGGTGCAGTAGTGTGGGTGGCATGATACTTAGTGCATTATTGTGGGTTGAATGATGCTTGGTACTTTAGTGTGGGTGGCCTGACTCGGTGCATTAGCGTGGGTGGATTGATACTTGAAGCATTACTGTGGGCGGTATGATATTTAGTGTATTAGTTTGGGTAGCATGATAATTGGTGCAATAGTTTTGGTGGCATGATACTTGGTGCATTAGTGTCGTTGGCATGATACTTGGTTCATGAGTGTGGGTGCCATTATACTTGGTGCATGATTGTGGGTGGCATGATACTTAGTGCATTAGTGTTGGTGGTATGTTACTTGGTGCTTTAGAGTCGGTGGCACGATACTTGGAGTCTTAGTGAGGGTGACATAATACATGGTGCATTAGTGTGGTCGGCATGATACTCCAGTAGTGCTGTTGGAATGATTCTTCGTGCACAAGTTTGGGAGGCATGATACTTGCTGCATTAGTGTGGGTGGCATGATACCTGGCGCATTAGTTTGAGTAGCATGATACTTGGTGCAATAGTGTGGGTGCCATGATACTTGGTGCATTAGTGTGGGTGGCATGATACTTGGTGCATTAGTGTGGGTTGCATAATACTTTGTGCAGTAGTGCGGGTGGCATGATACTTGATGCATTAGTGTGGGTGGAATGATACTTAGTACTTTAGTGTGGGTGGCATGACTCTTGGTGCATTAATGTAGGTGGATTGATACTTGATGCATTAGTGTGGGTGTCATGATACTTGGTGCATTGCTCTGGTTGGCATGATAGTTGTTGCATTGGTGTGGATGGCATGATACTTGGTGCATTAGTGTGGGTGGCATGATACTTAATGCATTAGTGTGGGTGGATGATTGTTGGCGCATTAGTGTGGGTGGCATGATAGTAAGGTGCATTCGTGGATGGCATGATACTTTGTGCATTAGTGTTGTTGGCATGATACTTGTTGCATTAGTGTGGTTGGCATGACACTTGGTGCATTAGTGTGAGTGCCATTATACTTGGTGCATTATTGTGGGTGGGATGATACTTGGTGCATTAATGTGGATGGCATCGTACTCTGTGCATCAGTCTGGGCGGCATGATACTTGGTGCATTAGTGTGTGTGGCATGATGCTTGTTGCATCAGAGTTAGTGCATTAGTGTGGGCTTCATGATACCTGGTGCTTTAGTTTGGGTGGCATCATACTTGGTGCATTAGTTTGGCTGGCAAAATACTTGATGCATTAGTGTGGGTGCCATGACAATTGTTTCATTAGTGTAGGTGGCATGATATTGGTGTATTAGTGCGGTTCTCATGATATTTGGTACAGTAGTGTGAGTGGCATGATACTTGATACATTAATGTAGGCACCATGGTACTTGGTGCACCAGTGTGGGTGGCTTAACACTTGGTGCATTAATGTGTGCTTAATGATACTTGGTGCATTAATGTGGGTTTAATGATATTTGGTGCATAAGTGTGGGAATTCCATGATACCTGGAGCATTAGTGTGGTGGGTGGTATGATACTCGGTATATTAGTGTGGGTGGCATTATACTTGGTGCATGAGCGTGGGTGGTATGTTGCTTGGTGCATTAGCGAGGGTGGTATGATACTTGGTACATTAGTGTGGATGGCATGATAATTGGTGCATTAGTTTGGGTGCAATGATACCTGGTACATTAGTGTAGGTGGTATGATACTTGGTGCATCAATAGTGTGGGTGGCATTACACTTTTTGCATTAGTGTGGGTGGCATGATAATATTTGCATTAGTGTGGGTGCCTTGATACTTCTTGCTGTAGTGTATGTGGCATAATACTTGGTGCATCAGTGCGGTTTGCATGATAATAGGTGCATTAGTGTGGGTGCCATGATGCTTGGTGCATTAGTAAGGGTGACTTAAAACTTGGTGCATTAGTGCGTGTGGCATGATATTTGTTGCATTAGTTTGGGTGGATGATACTTCGTGCAGTAGTGTGGGTGGCATGATACTTGTTGCAGTAGTGTGGGTGGCACGATACTTGATGCATTTGTGTGGGTGGAATGATAGTTCGTATATTAGTTTAGGCGCCATTATACTTGGTGCACTATTGTGGTTGGCATGATACTTAATGCATTAGTTTGGGCGGCATGATACTTGGTGCATTAACTTCGGTGGCATGATACTTGGTACATTATCTTGGTTGGCATTATAGTTGTTGCATAAGTGTGGGTGGCATGATATTTCCTGCATTGGTGGGGGGGTTTCATGATACTTAGTGTGTTAGTGTGGGTGCCATGATACTTGGTGCATTAGTGTGGGTGGCATTTTAGTTGGCGCATTAGTGTGGGTGGCATTATAATTGGTGCACTAGTGTAGGTGGCATGATATTTGGTGCATTAGTGTGGTTGGCATATACTTGGTGCATTAGTGTGGGTGCCATTATACTTGGTGCATTATTGTGGGTGGCATGATACTTGGTGCATTAGTGTGGGTGGCATGGTACTTGATGCATTAGTGTCGGCGGCACAATACTTGGTGCATTAGTGTGGGTGGAATAAAACTTGGTGTATTATTATGGGTGGCATGATGCTTGGTGCATTAGTGTGGATGTGTGATACTTGGCGCATTATTGTGAGTGGCATGATCCTCGGTGCATTAGTGTGGTTAGCATAATACTTGGAGGATTAGTGTGGGTGGCATGATACTTGGTGCATTTTTGTGGGTGCCATCATACATGATTAATTAGTTTGGGTGGCATGATACTCGGTGTCCTAGAGTGGGTGGCATGATACTTGGTGCCCTAGAGTGGGTGGCATGATACTTGATGCATTTGTGAAGGTTGCCATCATACATGGTTTATTAGTTTGGGTGGCATGATGCTTGGTGCATCAGTGTGGGTGGTGTGATACTTGGTGCATTAATGTGAGTGGCATGATACTTAGTGCATTAGCGTGGGTGGCATGATACTTGGGACATTAGTGTGGGTGGCATGATACTTGGTGCATTTGTGTGGCTGCCATCATACTTGCTACATTAATTTGGGTGGCAAGATACTTAGTGCCTTAGTGTTGGTAGCATGATACTTGGTGCATTAGTGTGGGTGGCGTAATATATGGTGCATTAGTTTGGATGGCATTGTACTTGATGCATTAGTGTGGGTGGCATGATACTTGGTGCAGTAGTGTGGTTGGCATGATACTTTATTCATTTCTTTGGGTGGCATGGTACGTGCTGCATTAGAGTGGGTGGCATGATACCTTGTGCTTTAGTGTGGGTGGCATGATACTTGGTGCATTAGAGTGTGCGACGTAATGCTTGGTGCATTGGGTTTGGTGGCATAATACTTGCTACATTAGTGTGGGTGGCATGATACTTAGTGCATTACTGTGCTTGGCTTGATACTTTGTGCATTAGTTAGGGGGGCATGATACTTGGTTCATTAGTGTGGGCATGATACTTTGTGCATTATTGTAGGTGGCATAATACTTGGTGTATTAGTTTGGGCGTCATGATACTTGGTTCATTAGTGTGGGTGGCATGATGCTTGGTGTATTAATTCGGGTGGTATGATACTTGGTGCATTAGTGAGGTGGTATGGTGCTTGGTGCATTAGTGTGGGTGCTATAATACTTCATGCATTAGTGTTTGTAGAATGATACTTGGTACATTAGTGTTAGTGGCATGATACTTGGTGCATTACTGTTGGCGGCATGATACTTGGTGCATTAGTTTGGGTGGCATGATTGATAGTGCATTAGTGTGGACTTCATAATACTTGGTGCATTGGTTTGGGTGGCATGATTCTTGGTGCTTTAGTGTGGATTGCATGATACTTGATGTATTAGTGTGGATGCCACTACCCTCGTTGCATTATTGTGGGTAGCATGATACTTGGTGCATTAGTTTTTTGTTACGGTACTTGGTGCATTAAGGTGGGCGATATGATACTTGGTGCATTATTATGGGTTGCATGATACTTGGTGCTTTAATGAGGGTGGCAGGAAACTTGGTGCATTAGTGGGGGTGGTGTGATACTTGGTGCATTAGTTTGAGTAGCATGATACTTGGTGCATTAGTGTGGGTGGCATGATTCTTCGTGAATTAGTATGTGTCCTAATAGATAGTTCATTAGTTTAGGCTTCATGATACTTTATGCATTGCTTTGAGTGGCATGATACTTGGTGCATTAATGTGGGTGGTACAATACTTTTTGTATATGAGTGGTTGCCATTACACTTGGTGCTTTATTTTGGGTGGCATGATACTTAGTGCATTAGTTTGGTGTTATCGTACTTGGTGCATTAATGTGGGCGGCATGATACTTTGTGCATTAGTGTGGTTGATATGATACTTGGTGCTTTGATGAGGGTGGCAGGATTCTTGTTGCATTAGTGTGGGTGATATGATACTTGGTGCACTAGTGTGAGTGCCATCATTCGTGGTGCGTTAGTGTGGGTGGCATAATACTGGTGAATTAATATGGCTGGTATGGTACTTTCTGCAATAGTTTCGGTTCCTTAGTGTTAGTGGCATGATCTTTGGTGCACTAGTGTTTGCGGCATGACACTTGTTGCATTAGTTTGTGTGGCATGGGAATTAATGCATTAGTGAGGGGGCATGATACTTGGTGGCTTATTATGGGTTGCTTGATACTCGGTGCAGTATTATTAGTGGAATGATATTTGGTGAATTAGTGTGGGTGGCATGATCCTTGGTGAATTTGTGTGGATGGCATGATTGTTAGTGCATTAGTGTGGGCCTTATAATACTTGGTGCATTAGTTTGGGTGGCATGATACTTGGTGCTTTAGTGTAGGTGGCATGATACTTGTTGTGTCAATGTGGATGCCACTACACTTGATGCATTATTGTAGGAGCATGATACTTGGTGCATTATTTTTTTTGTTACGGTACTTGGTGCATTAAGGAGGGCGGTATGATACTTGGTGCATTAGTGTGGGTTGCATGATACTTGGTGCTTTAACGAGGGTGGCAGGAAACTCGGTGCATTAGTGTGGGTGGTATGATACTTGTTACATTAGTGTGAGTGGCATGATACTTGGTGCATCAGTGTGGGTGACATGATACCTCGTGAATTAGTATGGGTGTCATAATAGTTAGTTCATTATCGTGGGCTTCATGATACTTTATGCATTACTTTGGGTGGCATGATGCTTGGTGCATCAGTGTGGGTGGCATGATACTTCGTGAATTAGTATGAGTGTCAAAATAGTTAGTTAATTAGTTTGGGCTTCATGATACTTTATGAATTGTTTTGGGTGGCATGATACTTGGTGCTTTAGTGTGGGTGGGATAATACTTGTTATATTTGGTGCATTATTGTAGGTGGCATGATACTTGGTGCATTAGTTCGGTGTTATCGTACTTGTTGCATTGATATGGGCGGCATGATACTTTGTGCATTAGTGTGGCTGGCATGGCACTTGGTGCATTAGTGTGAGTGACATCATTCATCGTGCATTAGAGTGAGTGACATAATACTTGGTGAATTAGTGTGGCTAGCATGATACTTCGTGCAATAGTTTGGGTAACATTTTACTTGGTGCCTTATTGTGGGTGGCACGATCCTTGGTGCATTAATGTCTGCGGCATAACACTTGTTGCATTAGTGTGGGTGGCATGGTAATTGATGCATTAGTGAGGGCGGCATGATACTTGGTGCATTATCATGGGTGGCTTGATACTTGGTTCAGTACTGTAAGTGGCAAGATATTTAGTGAATTAGTGTGGGTGACATGATACCTGGTGCATTTGTGTGGGTGGCATGATACTTGGTGCATTACTGTGGGTGGCATGGTAATTGATGCATTAGTGAAGGTGGCATGATACTTGCTGCATCATCATGGGTGGCTTGATAATTTGTGCATTATCATGGGTGGAATGATACTTGGTGCAGTATTGTTAGAGGCACAATATTCGGTGAATTAGTGTGCGTAGCATGATACTTGGTGCATTAGTGTGGGTTACATGATACTTGGTACTTTGGCGTGGGTGGTATGGTAGTTGATGCATTAGTGTATGTGGCATAACTCTTGGTGCATTAGCATGGGTGCTATGATACTTTTTCGCATTAGAGTGGACGGCAATACACTTGGTGCATTAGTGTGGGTGGCATGGTGCTTGGTGCATTAGTGTGGGTGGCATGACACTTGATGCATTAGTGTGGGCGGCATGATACTTGGTGCATTAGTTTGGGTGGCATGATACTTGGTGCATTGCTGTGGTTGGCATGATTATTCGTGCATTAGTGTGATTTGCATGATACTTGGTGCATTATTGTGGTGGTATATTACTTCGTGCATTAGTGTTTGCGGCATGATACTTGTATTTGTGTGGGTGCCATTACAAATGTTGCATTATTGTGGGTGTCATATTACGAAGTTCTTAAGTTTGGTGGTATGGTCCTTGGTGCATTAGTATGGACGGCATGATGCTTGCTGCATTAGTGTTGGTGGCATGATGCTTGATGCATAAGTGAGGATGGCAGGATGCATGGTTCATTAGTTTGGTCGGGTGATACTTGGTGCATTAGTGTGAGTTTCATGATACTTTTGTGCATTAGTTTGGATTGAATGGTACTTGGTGCATTAGCGTGGGCGGTATAATACTTGGTGTATTAGCGTGGGGAGCATAATACCTGGTTCATTAGTGTGGGGAGCATGATACTTGGTGCATTAGTGTGGGTGGCATGATGCTTGATGCAATAGTGTGTGTAGCATGAGACATGGTGTATTAGTGTGGGCGGCATAATAATTGATGCATTAGCGTGAGTGCCATAATACTTGGTGCATTAGTGTTGGTGGCATGATAATTGGTGTATTAGTGTGGTTAGCGTGATTTCTTCGTGCATTATTTTGCTTGGCATGATACTTGGTGCATTATTATGGTGGTATTTTACTTTGTGCATTAATGTTTGCGGCATGATACTTGTATTCTTGTGGGAGCCATTACACTTGGTGCATTATTGTGGGTGTCATGTTACTAAGTTCATAAGATTCGTGGTATGGTACCAGGTGCATTAGTATGGATGGCATGATACTTGGTACATTATTATGGGTTGCATGAGGCTTGGTGCATTAGTGAGGATGACAGCATACATGGTTCATTAGCGTTGTGGTATGATACTTGGTGCATTAGTGTATATGTCATGATACTTGGTGCATTAGTGAGGATGACAGCATACATGGTTCATTTGTGTGGTGGTATGATACTTGGTGCATTAGTGTGAATGTCATGATACTTTTTGCATTAATTTGGGTGGCAAGGTACTTGGTTCATTAGTGTGGGCGGCATAATACTTGGTGCATTAGTGTGGGGAGCATGACACTTGGTGCATTAGTGTGGGAGGCATGGTACTTGGTGCATTAGTGTGAGCGGCATGATACTTGGTGTATTAGTGTGGTTGTTATCATACTTGGTGCATTAGTGTGAGTGGCATCATACTTGGTGCATTAGTGTGGGTGGCATGACACGTCGTGCATTAGTATGGGTGGCATGATAGTTAGTGTATCGCTGTGAGCTTCATTATACTTGGTGCATTAGTTTGGGTGGCATGATACTTTGTGTTTTAGTGTGGGTGGCATGATACTTGTACTAGTGTAGGTGCCATTGCACTTGGTGCATTATTGTGGGTGGCATGATGCTTGGTGCATTAGTTTTTCTTTATGGTTCTTTGTGCATTAATGTGGGCTGCATGATATTTGGTGCATTATTGTGGGCGTCATGATACTTGGTGTCATGATGGGGGTGGCAGGATACTTGGTGCATCACTGTGGGTTGTATAATACTTTTTGCATTAGTGTGACTGGCATGATACTTGGTGCCTTAGTGTGGGTGGCATGATACTTCGTGCATTAGTATAGGTGTCATGATAGTCAATACATTAGTGTGGGCTTCATGATACTTGGTGCATTAGTTTGGGAGGCTTGATACTTGGTGCATTAGTATGGGTGGCATGAGACTTGTTGTATTAGTGTGGTTGCCATTACACTTGGTGCATTATTGTGGGTGGCATGATACTTGGTGCATTAGTTTGGTGTTATCGTACTTGGTGCACTACAATGGGCGGCATGATACTTTGTGCATTATTGTGGCTGGCATGATTATTGGCGCTTTAATGAGGGTGGCAAGAAACTTGGTGCATTAGTGTGGGTGGTATGATACTTGGTGCATTAGTGTGAGTGACATCATTCTTGGTGCATTAGAGTGGATGACATATTGTTTGTTGAATTAGTGTGGCTAGCATGATACTTGGTGCAATAGTGTGGGTGGCATTTTACTTGGTGCTTTAGTGTGGGTGCCACGATCCTTGGTGCATTAATTTTTGTGGCATAAGTCGTGTTGCATTAGTGTGGGTGGCATGGTAATTGATGCATTAGTGAGGGCGGCATGATACTTGGTGCATTATCATGGGTGGCTTAATACTTGGTGCAGTATTGTTGGTGGCATGATATTTGGGGAATCAGTGTGGGCGCCATGTTACTTGGTGCAGTTGTGTGGGTGGCATGATACTTGGTGCATTAGTGTGGGTGACATGGTACTTGGTGCATTTGTGTGGGAGGCATGATAGTTGACGCATTAGTGTATGTGGCATAACGCTTGGTGCATTAGCATGGGTGTTATGATACTTGGCATTTTAGAGTGGATGGCATGATACTTGATGCATCAGTGTGGGTGGCATGGTGCTTGGTGCATTACTGTGGGCGGCATGATACTTGATGTATTAGTGTAGGCACCATGATACTTGATGCATTAGTGTGGGTGGCATAAACGTTGGTGCATTAGTATGGGGAGCATGATTCTTGGTGCATTAGTGTGGGTGGAATGATACTTGGTGTATTAGTGTGGGTGATATCATACTTAGTGCATTATTGTATGTGGCTTGATACTTGGTGCATTAGTATGGGCGGCATAATAGTTGGTGCATCAGTTTGCTTGGCATGATGCTTGTTGCATTAGTATGGTTGGCGTGATTCTTCGTGCATTAGTGTGACTGGCATACTTGGTGCATTATTGTGGTAGTATATTACTTGGTGCATTAGTGTTTGCGGCTTGATACTTGTATTTGTGTGGGTGCCATTACAAATGGTGCATTATTGTGGGTGTCATGTTACTAAGTTCTTAAGTTTGGTGGTATGGTACTTGGTGCATTAGTATGGACGGCATGTTGCTTGGTGCATTAGTGTTGGTGGCATGATGCTTGGTGCTTTAGTGATGATGGCAGGATACATGGTTCATTAGTTTGGTGGAGTAATACTTGGTGCATTAGTGTGGGGAGTATAATACTTGGTGCATTCGTGTAGGGAGCATGACACTTGGTGCATTAGTGTGGGTGGCATGATAATTGATGCATTAGTGTGTGTGGCATGAGACTTTGTGTATTAGTGTGGGCGGCATAATAGTTGGTGCACTAGCGTGAGTGGCATGATACTTGGTGCATTAGTGCTAGTGGCATGATAATTGGTGTATTAGTGTGGTTGGCGTGATTCTTCGTGCATTATTGTGGTTGGCATAATACTTGGTAAATTATTATGGTGATATTTTACATTGTGCTGTAGTGTTTGCGGCATGATACTTGTGTTCGTGTGGGTGCCATTACACTTCGTGCATTATTGTGGGTGTCATGTTACTAAGTTTATAAGTTTGGTGGTATGGTACCTGGTGCATTAGTATGGATGGCAAGATACTTGATGCATTATTATGGGTTGCATGATGCTCGGTGCATTAGTGAGGATGACAGCATACATGGTTTATCAGTGTGGTGGTATGATACTTGGTGCATAAGTGTGAGTGTCATGATACTTTGTGCATTAATTTGGGTGGCATGGTACTTGGTGCATGAGTGTGGGGAGCATGATACTTGTGCATTAGTGTGGGTGGCATGATGCTTGGTGCTTTATTGTTATTGGCATGATACTTGTGTATTAGTGCGGGTGGTATCATACTTGGTGGATTAGTATGAGTAGCATGATACTTGGTGCATTAGTGTGGGTGGCATGACACTTCGTGCATTAGTATGGGTGGCATGATAGTGTATTACTCTGAACTTCATGATACCTGGTACATTAGTTTCGGTGGCATGATACTTTCTGCTTTAGTGTGGGCCGGCTTGATACTTGCTGTATTAGTGTGGGTGCCATTACACTTGGTGCATTATTGTGGGCGGCATCATACTTGGTACATT
>JAUTXX010504557.1:0-12309 GCA_032273605.1 Panulirus laevicauda | reverse complement strand
TATTGTATTGATATTCGAATGTGTTAGGTGAAGTCTTCGTCAAGTACGAACTTATGAGGAGGAAATGGTGCATGTGATACCAACTGATTATTATTATTATTTGAATATATATATACACATATACAGTACAAATTTGCATGCGTTTTTATATCATCTGCTTCATAAAGTCTGCTGTATGGTATCTACAATCAGGGGACAGATATAGTCCACAAAAGGCATCCAAAGTGTAAGCACAATTACTGATATGGGATACATGCTGTATAAAGCACCCTCAGTGGAAAGGTCAACGGCTACAATGAAAATAATAAAATTTGGAAAAAATAAACTTAAGTTTTCAACAGAATGAGCAAAAAAATAACTCATGAATTAGAAAAAAGAAAAATGGAATCTTATTATCCAATGCAAAGGTACATTAGTGCTGTGGTGTGCAAGTCCTTGTTTAATGATCAGTGATACGTGAAAAAATGGGATACGGAAAGATGGGTGCAATTCCTCGTACAGCATAAAACTCCTGAGTATGAGGGCAATACACATGAAAACAATGATCACTTCACGTTGAAGTGAGTACAAAGAATAATCAGTGGAAATTACAGTTATATATTCAAACATTTAACAAGTCCCATCAATAATATGTGGTCACCTACGTGTCAGCACTTTCTATCAACTCATTAGGTCCTCTTTTCAATGACTGCTAATATATGTATGAAGTTGCCTCTTTTTGAGTTTCTGCAACTCAAATTAAATTAGCAAACTAATACAAGCACTCAATACTGTATAATTCCTAATTCAACATATTCATGTCAATACAGTAAAAATCGTCAACTTTATTCAAGCCTAAAAATAGAAAAGTAAAAAGAAGTGGCGAATCAATTAAGGTAATTCAAAATACAGATTTTGAATTCTACAGTGCCTCTGCCCCTTAAAACAGATGTGAGCATGTGCACACCTATATACGTGTGTGTGTGTGTGTGCACACTGTTGGTATCGAGCAAAACAAGCACAGACACGCACACAAATCAAGATTCTCCTATGTATAAGGAAATACTCACTTTTCATTTAATTCACTTTCATACCTGTGGAAGGTGAAATATTTACAATACAGGAATGATACTCCTCTGAGGGACAGCTCTGCAACAATACTGCCATAACCTGCAAGTACCCCGTCATAACATATTTACTTGTACGACATATCTTCAACATTCCACCGCTTGATTTTTTATCCCATTCATCCGAGAATCCGGCACTCAATCCACTTCAGGATTCAATCAAAATGACGAGACAAAGGGTTACATCCACTCAGAGGAACCGCAATGCTGAGAACTTCGCACTATTCACGTTCACAGTTTAAAGTTCTTGGTTTCCACCACTAAAGCTGTTGCATCCACTCTCGCGGTCTGTTTACAAGGAACCCAAGTTTGGAATATTAATGCCCATCTTCTCGACAATTTTCAACTGCGCTACAGCTGCATCTCGAAGGGAGAAGAGATGTGCCATTTCCATTTCTGTCTTGGCTAGCGGAATTGCCTTGTCAAAGAGTTCCACACCTCTCTTCAAGTTGCCACTAGAATAAGAAAAATAAGATACATTGTCATTCAATCATATTTCATTATGAGAGTACACTGTACTCTTACAACATACAAAACTGAATCAGCTGATAACCTTAATGGGATAAAGTTATCAAATGACCAACAGAATTCACCTGAAAGTCAGACCAACCGTGAAAATGTCTGGATGTGATACACACTACAATATGGCCAAACCTGAGTGCATCTACTTATGACTCGCTCTGCTTTACTTACCTACACTTGTCATCCTTGTCTTTACATATCAAAGAAACTTTATAACTCGACGAGTTAGTGACGTGTGTATGCATAACTAATACGAACAATTTTAAGGCTACTGGCCTGAGGGCTGCTATCATATTGGCCATAAAAGCTTGTATATTCTATTTACCTATTATATTTATCATTAACTTGAGTTCCAATTTTCAAGGAATGGATCAGGTACATCAAGCCTTGGATATCACACTATGTATTTATACACCTATTACTAGTGATACCATCACCAAACTCACAATGCTACTGGATAATGATCGAGTGCATGCAGTGTGCTACTAATAAAATGATAGCATAATAATGCTTCGTTCCCATCATGTTTCCTGACTGTTACGATTCAATTCATTTTTCTTCAATACCTGTCTGCTGTTTCCCACCTCGGTGTGACAGCATCAAGAACAGGCCTTCAACCTTCAGGAAAAACATCTTTCTTAACTCTGCCATCTCTTCCGTCTTTGGAAGAGTAACAATACGAGAGGGAAGATTTCTAGGCCCCCTATCACTATTATACCCTTGCTTTCATCATGACATGAAGGAGATACATGTCTTGCTTCCTTGTTCCCAGGGATGTGATTCAGGTTACGCACTGACCAAATGAGCTTAGCTGAAGGAGGTGATCTATCCTTAGTCACTTTTTAGAAAACAAGGATATGACCAGCAGAATTAAACACAAAAATACACAATATTTTGGTCGCCTTCTGCGAAGCGCGGGGAATGCGTGGGAGGTGTTCTTTCTCCCATCCCCAGGGGATATATATATATATATACACACAAACATATGTCTTTGGGTTGGATGGGCCATTCCTCATCTGTTTCCTTGTGCTACCTCGCTAACATGGGAGACGGCGGTTAAGTATAATAAATATAGAAATAAATAATACACAATACAGGTTTATAGCAAGTGTGGAGATAAACTGTGTCATTGCAAGAGGCTCCCTAAATAATCCAACAGATGAAGGCTTTACAATGACAAGATTTATCTAAACCAGAAAATAACACAATGCATAAAATATTGTATTTCTTTTTCATACCTGACTGCCTCTCTTTTCGGCAAGGTAGTGACTGGGAGGTGTGAGCTGCAACCTCACCAGCACACACATGCTCTCTTACTGTCGTGAATGATGCTTCAAAAGTACTGCCTGACATAAACATCCCAAGCCCTACAAGCTATTTGATGGTTCACCTCAACCGTTTCATAGGCCAATGTAAATAACATAAAAAAAATCCAACTTACGTTTGCACTTCAATCGTAGCCAAATTTTCATATGCCAGCTCACATTTTTCGTCAATTTCAAGAGCCTGTGTAATGTAGGACCGGGCCTGTGCTAGGTCTCCTTTCCACTGAAGTATGAGTAGGGCCCGGTGGACAAGTGTGGTGGGATTGTCGGGTTCCACTTCTAAGGCTTTGATATAGTAACTGTCAGCTCGTTCATGTTCACCCTGATCACAGAGAACCTGGAGGGAAGGTGGAATGATTTAAGGTAATAAGAGAAATGGTAAAAAAGTATAAGAAAATTAAAATATTGCCCATTAAGAGTTTAAAAGGACTACGGGAGGCAGTAAACAACAAGGGAGGGCTGGGGTCTGGGGTATTATCAAGGGGAGTAAACTATCATCCCTTTCACTTTATCATTCATATCCACCCAAGTCTATAAATGGTGTACCCCTTCAACCAAACCATACTCGCACTACTTTTGTCTCTATTATTTTGATTTATTCTAATGCTCCATGAAAAAACTATCGAACATCCTTACTTCTATGTCTCCTCTTCAAACTTTAACATTTATAATCATATCTGACACCATCAATAAATACACAAAAGAATCCAAAAACTTAATATAAAAAACAATTGACAAAAATTTCCATTTTTCAGAAAAATGCAAAGAAACATTACCTGAGCGTAAAGTACATAACACTCCACGCATTTGGGGAAATTCTTAATAGCTTCTTCGAACTTCTTCATGACTTCCTCAACCTTTGCTTTGTCACCAAGCTGATATGCATATCTGTTGCAGCAGAGTTATAATTACTCTCTTTAACTCCAATATCTGTATTTACTTGCTATTTCCCCCCTTAGAAAATAAATCTGAAGTGCTGTTATGGCAACGTCTATCTTAAAAGTTAAAATTTGAAGTCCTCAATATGCATTTTATTTATTTCAATTATATTATCAAGGTTTTAATCTTGGCAATAGTGTTATAGTCATCACAAATTTTTCTTACCTGTAGTCTGTGTAACACCGCTGGACGAAGGCAATGGGGAAGTTAGAATTAAGTTCAACAGCTGTTTTGAAATCTGACATGGCTGCATCAACCTTACCTATTAATAAATGTATCTGAAAAAGACGAGAGAAATTCTATTAATTCATATTGAAAAAATAACCACGAGAGGAAACTGTATAATTAAATCCTTTTAAGACTTTACCAAGAACACTTTGAACGTATTTCAACTTCAAATCCTTGTGGTGACCTCAATCCTGTTCTAACCATTACCCCATTCTTCATACTTTTAGTACTCGATCTACTAACATAAACAAGGCATCTTTTGGATACCTAACAAGATGCTTCCCAAACTCTTACCCCAACTAAGGCAAATAGTGTAATGAAAAAATCTAGAAATTACCAATGAAGTGGTACAAAACCTAATATTCAACTTCTAAGAAAACCCTGGGGCTATTTTTCAAAAATTTTTCATTCAATTAAGGGTCAGCAAACAACAGTAATACCTGTCCTCTATGATGGAAGACGTCAGAATTAGTAGGATCTAAAATTGCAGCTCTGTCGAAGTCTTTAAGACTGCTATCCACTTTTTCGTGTTGCATGTGTAATGATCCACGCTTTACAAGGGCATTCACTTGCATCTGCAAGGAAGAGTAAGACAGATCAACTTATAAAAAAAAGGACGGTAAAAATTAAATTCTGAAATGAATGTGCCTTCAGTAAATGTGGAAAACTGTAAGGACATATCGGTACATACAAAAAAAGATGTGCAAGACTAAATTACAATTATCAAATTTTCACAAAGACATCAACTCTTTACCAAAGGTTTTTTCAATGTCTGGCGATTGACACACTTATCTTCATTCTGTGTCAAATCATGAACGTAATTAACTAATAATACTAAAAGTAGATCTGACGATAGAATTTCAAGAAGTGTGGTGGTTAAGGAAATTCAGAATGAAGCAGCAATACTTTAATCTCTTATGTTTTGACCAGAGGCCTTCTTCAGATGGAATTATGACAATATAATATATTTTCTCTGAAGAAGGACTCTGGTTGAAATGAGATAGATCAAAGTACTCCTGCTTCATTCTGAGTTTCCTTACCACCGCACTTCCACTAACATATCAAGAATCTGGCCAACACGCAATCTCTAGGAATTAAAAGTAACACCAATTTCTTGATTATCATTTACCACACACAAAAATGTTTATCATGACCTATCTCTGATCTCTAACCTTGAGTGGGCAATCTTCAATGCTGATAAGCACAGTAAGGTCTTCCATGGCCTTTGTACTCTCCCCACGAAGCTGGTATAGCGTGGCCCGTAACAGCAGTGATTCAACTTTGTACGGAGTGAGAGGGTTTGCTAGTTCATTCTGACAACAATCGATGATTTCTCCATAATTGCCTTCCTGTAGATGCTGTCTTGCTTTCAGGTAGCCACTGTCGGAGGAGATTCTGTCATTTAGGGGCCTTCACACATAGCTATCATCTTCCATGTTAAGAGACCTTCTCATTAATACTGCCATTTCAGAGAATAACAGTTCACAATTATGACTGACTTCAGCCAAATCACTTATTTGGAATAATATATGAATTACAGTCAAAAATGAAAGTGCAGTACACTTATAATTAAGTGCTGAGCTACATACAAAAATTAGTGCTGTACACTCATAATTAAGTGATAAAAGACAAAAAGCTAGCAGCTAGTGGTATCTGCTTAACTAGTACAGGAAATGCACATCGGGTGGAACAGCAACCACACAATTTGTGACAATTTATACGATCTGAACCCATGCATTACATATGACAGCAAAAGAATGGATGAGAACGAATGATGTTTATCGATGTCTGTTGCTGATGAGGGGAAACAGTGAACAAGCATGGTAAAAAATAAAAGAAAACAGAAACAGAACACTTGGATGTTAACTTATCCAAAAAGGGAAAAAATACCAATGAATATGAAAAATCTTTACACCCCTCACACCCTCCCGCATGTTCAGGCCCTGAGCCTTCAAAGTGCTTTTTACACCATCTTCCTTGGTTTCCTCGTATTCTATGTTCCCTCCATGTCCCTATCCTTTATGTTTTGGTTTAAGGCCCATGCCTCATACCCACATAACACTGACAGGACTACTGTATTACCCAACATGCCCATCTTTGCCTTTAAAGACGAGCGCCCTCTCTTTCCACACATTCCTCAATGCGCCCAGGACCTTTGCCTACTCACACCCACCCTGTGGCTCACTTCACCTTCCATGGTTCCATTGACTCCGTCTCCTCTTCCTCAAAATTCACATACCATACCAAGCTGAGAAATAAATCTCTAATTGAACTTGAACGTCTGCAGCCTTAAATTGACATGGACAAACTGATTGATTGGGCTCACATGTGGCAAAAGAATTTGAATATTAGTAAGTGAAAATCTTTACATAACAGGAGAAATGAGAGGGTACGCTACAGTAAGAATTCTGTTCGGCTACAAAAGGTGTGGGAGAGATCTGGGAATAATAATCAGGTGATTTAAAGGCCAAGTAGTAAAACAAGCAAACAAAATTCTTGGATTCATAGGTATGGCTTTCAAATTCAAGTTACGGAAATCATTCTCTGTACAATTATTTGGTGCATCCCTATCCTGAATATTGCATTCACTTCTGGTCACTTTCCTTGAAAAAAGACACAAGGAGATTGGTGAGAGCACAGCATCAAGCAACGAAGGTAATTTCCAGATGAGAAACAAATCCTATAGAGCTAACTTCAAAATTTACATACATATAGCTTAGAAAATGTATAAAAAATATATTAGAAAAGTGAAGATAAAGGGGTGATCTAATACAGGCATTCAAAACTATCAAAGGCTTTGATAGTCTCAATCTAACGAGATACTTAAGGCTTGATGAATCTCATTTCATTTGTAGTAATGGATACAAACTCGGGGAAAACATATTACCTTTAATGAGGCGAAGTACTCTTTCTTCGTTGCCATTGTTAACATATGGAATGATTTACCGATTAGAGAGGTTGAAAGCAGTGCTTCTGATACTTTTCAGAACTGACTTGATAAATATTGAGCTGCAAGTCATGTTTTAATATTATTTGTTCCTCCTTAGTCAAATGAACCGTTTGCTCGTTTATCTCTCTGATTCATCTGTAAGCCTTTCTACTTTTACCACACTATTACGCGAGTGTTTAATATTTTTATCACGAATGGACCCAACAGTCTGGTGTTGCTTTATTTCTTTTGTATTCCCTTTGCATTAAAAGATCAATATAAATGATGCTGAGAGATGCAAACAAGTGTAACTACATGCTACATAATAGCCCCACTCGGAGGTAAAATGTACCGTATACCATACTTGTTGGTTGTATTTTTCTCTGGAGGATGTTCTGCCTCATCCACGTCACCCTCTTTCTCCTTATCGACAGAGTTAAATATGGGGTCCTCTGCAAATGACTCGAAGAATGTCTTGATGAAGTGCTTTGATGGCATCACGGGCTCACGATCCTCCATGGCTTCCTTAGCATGCATGCGACCTGTCAAAAGTACATTCCAGGAGAAGTTGCTCAATGTAAATAAACATCATGGAAATTGTATTGAAATAATGAGCACTTAGTACATTCAGTAAAATTAAAAAATTAAGACCAGCTTTAGACCTATGTAAACTTCCCTCAATGAAGGAAAGAAAGAGAAATTTTCTGAAATTTCAATGTAGTTTCAATAGCCGAATATGCGACAAAATGGCTAGTTTAACATCTTACAATTCCATAACCCTAACTAATCTTGACGCAGCCTGTCTTTTTTTTTTTAAGTGACCAACATGGCACAGTCAAATAATATACCCCATTCAAAGCCATCTTGGGTGAAAGAGAAATGTTGAAAAGAAAGAGTACAAATTAAACAACATAACACCCTCCATCACTTATTTCAGAAGTGCTTCTCTTCCCGAGAGTGGTTTCTGTTTTCGTAATTTGCTTAAGGTTCCAAAAATGAACTTAAAAACAACTGCCACACGTCATTTATCACTCATGATATTTTCACGCCTTGGCATTGTCCTAAATCAACCAATATAGCGTATCATCACGGAGAAGGAATTTAATTATCATGATTCACCTTCAGAGGCACTTTTTATGAAGTAAATTGGTCCCCCTAAAAAGAACTTAGCCCCTTAGTCCACTTATAATAATACAAATATTGTGTGCTACCAAAGCTAAACAGCATATGTGGTCCTACATATAAAAGTAAAGATTTTTCAAATGTGCCACTCTCTACCTGTCATGTATAATGCAATAAAGCCACTGTACGCTGAGCCATGAGCAACAGTATGTGAAAAACACAATATCGTTTGTCGGAGAAAGGCATATTTGCTGCGTTTTTAAACTCACCTAATTCTTTTAGCACGCGGTCCACATTTACAAGAGTAGCTTGATTCTGGAAGGATTCTATGATACATACAGCAGTCAAATCTTCCAAAGCTTGATCTAAATCCTTAAGCACTTCACAGGCTTTTGCACGTCTCTGTAGAGCCTTGACGTAACGCTCGTTCAGCTCCAAGGCAGCAGTGCAATCTCTTAAAACACATTCCCAGTTTTTCTGGAAATCAAACAAGACATATGTAAATGATTCTGTCCATATTCCTTCAATACGGAACCTTTCCACATTCAAAGCATTTTAACTTCAGGAGAAAGGAGAAGTACGAGAGCAACTAAAATGGGATTTTGCGAGAAAGCATGGACACATATATGTAGATTAGTCATTTGTTTTCATCTCTACACCAAAGCTGAGAAACAATGAAATAAGTAATGTCACAAAGTCTAGTAAAATCCAACAGGATTTAGCAACAACTCAGAAGAGTAAACAGATGAGATATTAAGGGGTTCGTATCATGATGTCAGCCAACGAGTACTCTTACACACATCAAGATCCTGGACATGAACGTGAATGCTCATATGGATATGTATTGTGGGCAGTAGAATAATTCTTCCTATCCTTCGTAAAAACAAAGTAAAAATGAGTTATCAGATACAGTAAGCTTTGCTTAAAGGAACACTCCAAATCATTTAAATACGTAACTCAATGAAGCTGAAACAGGCATTATAAATATATAGAGACATGAGTATCACTAAAGCATCAGTTGGAGTACAGTACGAAACATTGAAGTGATATAAAAATAATGAAAGAACTTCTGATGAAAAAGTTCACTTCAATGCACAATATGATATTTACAGATTGTTTCACGAGAACCAATACTGCATAGCAGTCTTCCAATGCTTCTGGAATTAGCTGGTATGTATGCTATTAAATACAATGATATTTCAATAATCTACCTCATACTCGAATAATAATAATACGTGCAACATACAACTATAATTGCTAGGGAGTAACTAATTCACTCAACTTTTGTTGAAATACGATCTTATTATACCATATACATATTTCCTTTCCTATCATATTGACTTTCATGCTAAACACAACACATTAAAAACAGAACTCACCTGTTGCTCGTAAGCTGCAGCTCTGTTTTGATAAAAAGTGGACAAGTCGACTGTGTTCTCTGGTGGACATGTTTCTATTGCTTGATCGTAGCATTTGATGGCTTCACTATATTTGCCTCCTTTGAAATACTTGTTTCCTTTGTTCTTGTAACTCTGTGCCTTTTCCAATGGTGTCTATAAAAAAAAGGAAACAATTACGCTAAAGTACACAAAATAAAACTCTCGCTCAACATTATGTTCAATTAAAAGCATAGTGTCACTCAATAACTGACTATTCACTAATTGTGCTCAAAAAGCACTACCAATGCTAGTTTACATACTGCATAAACTATCAAACAAAATTAAGAGATAATTATACAGTATTACGCTTCCAACTAAAATGAGTCTTTAACGTATGACACAAGTTCATGTTGATGGGCTGTTTAAACCACGTGGTTCCGGCCACAACAAAACTTTTCCACGAAGCAGAAGACCCTTCAGAAAACAGTACTGTACCACACATGAACAAATCCCTCCTCTAAAGATGCCTTGCTACATGTGTAGAACATTACGCACAGTATCTCACGTAACAGCATATCAGAAACTAAGTTACAAATACAGTAAGAAAACACAAGCATTAGTTTGAAAATCACAGTTTTGTTCATCTTAAAACCAGGAGTGTCGACAAGCTTTTGAGCAACACATTAAACTATGATTACGACATGAAATCCAGGGGTTACGGGTGTTGGCCAGTAGGACCAGCTTAAGGATGCAGCTCAAGTTCTGGGGCCAAACCATATGTTATTAAACTTTTATTCTCTTCTCTGGACATTACACTACGACTGCAAAATCACATCACACAAAGCGCAGATCTAGTCTTGAAGCAAAACAAAAAAATATATATATTTTGCTATCGGAATGTTAAATTCTGTTGTTATGTTTTTGAATTATGTCAACGTTAATCCCAAATCTTCCCGTAAGTTTTGAGACCCTCTGCCTACATGCAATTTGCTTACGAGAGCAAGTCGTAGGGCGGAGGAGGAGGTACTGCACGTGGGGCTCGCGCTGCCCAAACCCACTTCATCGCACTGAGCCAGATATCAAAGGCTCTGTGAATGACATTTCACCCGTAAAGACACAATAGGAAAATAATTATAAACTACGGTCGATCCAATTCCATTGCTCCTAATAATTACATAATTACCTTGAAAATTGAGGTGTAATTAATCAATACCGTTGATCATGCCTTACGACAATAACCCTTAAAGACCATAGAGGTATAAAAGATACTAATATCTTTAGAGATAAATGGGAAAAGATAATTAAGATGAAACCTGAGGGTATAATTCCCTAATAATAATCTCTCCCTCGAGCAGATGGGAGACCCACTCCTCAGCCGCCATTTCCCCCACCAGGTCAATATAACCCTAGGGGGAAAAAAAGATATAAATAAACCCCCATATTTTACCCCAGGGGTATGGGGGGGAGACTTCCCCCAGGGGGGCCCCCCAACCACTCACCAAATTGACCGCGTCGTCTGCCTTAGGGGACGAAGACTCGCTGGAGGGGCTAGTGACGCTGTTAATGGCGTCTGGCGACTTATCCGTGGCTGTCTTGCTTCCCCCACCTTTCTTGCTGGTCTCCCGGATCAAGAAGTAGTAGATGGCCACGCCTGCCGCCAGGGTGCCTCCCACAGCGAGGGCAATCTTCCAATTTGGGACGCCGGTCTGCTCCGTTGTGTACTTCGACAGCGCCATGTTTACTTGTCCACATTGATTTGGAAATACATCTTTGTTATTTTCCCCCGTCTCTCTATCTCGTAATAAATAAATGTCTTTAATAAATCGAAGTGTGATTAAATGTATTTATTCTTTATTAGTTTGTTGTTTTTAAAGGGCCACGGGTTCCCGTGCCAAGTCTTTGTCATGGTATTATATAAATGTTACAAAAGCTGTACCCCCTACACACCAGATGACCAAGAATTTTGTACCATTTTTGAATAAAAAAATCTAATAATGGAAAAGATATTGATAATCGTACGTTTTTCCGACGGGAAAGATAGAAAATAGATAATATACCAAGATTATCCCTCAATGATCAATATAGGAACTTTATATTATGCAATATAATACTTTATTCTAACAATGGCGTCTCCTCCTTTCTAGGAAATATCTGCATTATATCAGCCTAATTGCATTAATGACATGCAAATTATATTCATATGAAATCCACAGTAAGCCTAATGGCCTTATGTGTCATTATAAAATAGAAAGAGAAGGAATTAAAAGAGGTTGAAAGGTCTTATTAAATTAAGACTTTCTCCAGGCCTAGTGTTTTTTATATAAATCATTTAGTTAATGGGTTATGTCCATGATTAAATAGTATCATTTATATCTATGATAATGCGTTTATCTTTTTATATATATACATACAATTTTCACCTCAGAACAGCAGCAGTAAATACTATATTAAATTATTATCTTCCTTTTATCATATCTGACATCAACTTCCATTTGTTATTTTTATTTATCATTTATTATTTTCATAGATTTCTAATCTATACCATCATCCAAGAAGCTATAATATACCTATAATGATACATAAGATATATATAATATTGTACAATACATATTCTATAATATCTAAGTTTAAAGATTTTTTGTAAAAAATATAATTTTTTTCCAATTTTTTTTTATTTTATGAATATGTAACTCTCTCTCTCTCTCTCTCTCTCTCTCTCTCTCTCTCTCTCTCTCTCTCTCCTCTCTCTGTATTTGTCA